>PVJI01006303.1:0-87824 GCA_004026765.1 Micronycteris hirsuta | reverse complement strand
GAAATACAGGTATAGATGGATATACAGGTGGCATACATGTACAGACATACATGCCTTCTCCAGCTATGTCACTGAGATGGCTCAACAGCAAACAGCACATGTGGCTCCAGATCTTGGTTTCTAAGTACAATTTTCCACGAAAAGAACCAGGGTCCCCGGAGAACAGCGGACCCAGGGCTGAGGCAGGGAAAAACAGGGACAGGACTCCAGATGCTCTGTGTAAGGGAGCGCTCAGAGAATGGAGGCATTTCCAAGGGTCACAGAGGCCGAATCTGAGACAACCTGAGTGTTAAAATAAATAATGATATTAAGGAATTACATTCCAAAAACTAGAAATTAATGAGTGCATACTGACACCAATCAATGAACAGGACCATTGCTTACAGACAAGATGAAGTGACAGGGACCAGACTGACACAACCACCTGAAACAACCTCCCCACGCCTCCCCCCAAGAAACAGGAATCAGGTTTCCGAGACCCTGGACACCAAGCGATGAAGGACAGTTCCTGAGAGAGGGCCACAGTGAGGCGCACCCTGAGAGTAGCACAGCTGAGGCCTTGAGAGGCTTCGACCGCGGGCAGGGAGGGGGCTGAGGCAGAGCCTGGCGGGCTCCCCCACGGAGGCGACGGGGCTGGAGTCCTCGGAGACGAAGGCAGCTGCTTCACAGGAGGCCGGAGGACCAGAGGAGAGCAGCACGAGGGAGCTCTGGAGGCCTGTAAAGCGCCCTCGAGTTTTCAGCAAGGAACTGGTGAGCACATGCACGTAGGCAGCACCCAGAGCCGAGGACAGACCCATCAGACGGGACAGGACACCCACATGGGGCCGGGAACGGTATCTATATTCACGGGCCAGAGCGGAATACCTCCCCGTTCACAGGGCGTCAGGTGGAAAACTCAGAAAGTAAGGAATAATCAGTCCTAGACTGCTCACTGCTCCAGTCCCACCAACACATAAAAGCAATTCCTGAAAGGATCAAACTTAACTTAGTTAAAGCTTGGGAAAAATTCTAGGCTTACAAAAAGACCAGGACTGAACAAAATAAAATCCATAATGTCTGGCATCCAATAAAAATTGCCAGGTAAGCAAAGAAATAAGAACATATGGTCCATAATATGTAGAAAAATCAATCAGCAGAAGTAAATTCAGTAATGATGCCGATAATAAAATTAGTAGACAAAGCCATGAAAATAGTTTTGGTAACCACATTTCATATGTTCAAGATGTTAAAGTAAAGATAAAGCCAGTAAAGGTATTTTTAAAAGGAGGAGGGAGATACCCCCATGGAATTTTTGAAGATGAAAACCACAGTGCTAAACTGGAAAATACTCTGGGGGGTATTAAGAGCAGATTAGACAACTTGAAGACACAGAAACAAAAATGACCCATATGAAACACAGAGAGGAAAACACTCCAAAAGCATCCACACAGAATCCATGACCTAGGAGACTTCAAGTGGCCTAACATGCAAGTAACTGGGGTCCCCAACAGGGAGGAGAAAAAGGGAGATAGAGAAAAAATACTTGAAGAAAAAAACGAACAAAAATGATCAAAATTATAATCCCCAAAACCCAAAAAACCCAAGCACAGAAACATGGAAACTACACCAATGCATACCACAATCAAACTGCCTAAAACCATGGATAAAGAAAAAAATCTTAAACCACCAAAAGAAAAAAAAGACACACTTATGTACAAAGTAACAACAAAAAAAAGATCTCTCATGTGTAATAATGGAAAACAAACGACAATGGAGCATAGTCTTTTAAGCGTCAAGAGAAAAAAAAAAAGAACTTTCAAACTAGAATTCTATAGCCAGTGAAACATTTTCCAAAAATAAAGGCAAACTGCTTTCTCAGAAACACGACAGCTGAAGTACGCATCACCAACGGCAGGCCCGCAGAGAAAGGGAGGAGCCCTTCCGGACTGACTACCACTGGACAACCTGGACGCAAAGGAAGGGGAGCACTGCAAAGGGTGACCCTACGGACGAGGTAAAGACATGACTGACTGTTAGAGCGTGACACAGGACCCGTGTACTGTGGGGTCCAGAGCACAACAACACAGAGGCAGCAGGGGAAACGGAGGCACACTGCCGTGCAGTTCTCATGCCGTGTGGCAAGTGTGACCAGAAAGGAGGCGCTGAGTCACAGATGTGCACCAACACCACAGCAACCACAGTGAGTCCTCCAGTCACGTGGTTTTGTTCAACGCCGGTTGACAGGGCACTGCGGGAACGTAACTCTGTTTGCATCACCTAGCCTACGGTCAACCTGGTTTCCTTACACGTCACTCTGTTGCAGTCCCAAGAACCCACTGGTGACGTGAAGTGAGGGATTACTGTACTGAAATAACACAACAAAGAGTTTTACTTTTAAATTTAAAATCCTCATTATTATCACCTTGCTCCAGGAAAGTCTTCTTAATAGACAATAAAACTAAACAAACAAAAACCCTAAAAGAACAACAAAAAATACAGGCCCCCTACTAGAAAATGCAATTTAAGGGGGAAAAAAACCCACCTCATTCATAATGCCCACAAAAACTACAACAATAAAAATACAAGACGTTTGTGAAAAACATTGCAGCACATTATTAAGGACATAAAAAAGGTAGAAAGAAGGCAGAAACAAACCACGTTCCCCGACAAGAAGATGCGTGATTACCAATTCCTCTCACATTAATCCATAACTTACTCTAGGCAGTCACAATCAAACCCTCCAGTCTTCCCTTTTTCCTTTTAGACTGCTGTTCCAGTTACCTGCGGCTTTACAACAGCATACAATATGTAATGGCCCAGAACATCCACTCTGCTCACCAACCCACAACCTAGAGACTTGGAGGACAGCTCATCAGTGCCCCCTGGTGTCAGCTGTGGGGTTTGAAGGCTGGAGAAGGAAGGCATCACCTGTCTGCAGGTGGATGTTAGCTTGGGGACCAGGACCCCCTGGGACTGCGACTGCACTTCCAGATGGTCTTCCTGTGGGGAAACTTGACTTCCTCACAGAATGGCGGCAGGGCTCTAAGAGCAAGCATCCTAAGAGGACCCGGCAGAAGATAAGTTACCTTTTATGACTTAGTCTCAAAAGTCACAGTGTCCCTTCTGCCAGTCAGAGGCCCATGGATTCCACTACAGGAAGCACAGACCTGGCCTCTCCATGGAGGGCTGTCCCTGCCACGGATGGAAGAGCTGTGGATGGGATGCACTGGTACAGGCATTTTTAGAAAATAAAATTTGTACACCTAACAATCTGATTTCAAAGTTTATATGGAAGAGAAAATGTACACTAACGAAGAGATTTATTTTAAAAAACAGATATCAATTCACATTATAAAACTGTAATAATCAGAAGTCCAATCCTGGCACAGATTAGACAATGATCAATAAAACTGAAGTGTCCAGAATACTGTACAGTAAGATTTTGGCTTAAAATGAAGGATATATTTTTCAATTAGTGGAAAAAGACAAATATAAAATGATGGCTGGCCAATCTGCTACATATTTAGACTGTAATATTAGGCCCCAAATCCTTATAGCTCCCACCATACACAAAAAGCACCTGAACTTACACAGATCAAATTACAATGCAAATTATAAAATCATTAAAAAGAAAATATAGGAGAAAATCAGTTATCTTCAGATAGACAAGGCCTTTCTAAACAAGACACACTACTCAGAAACCATTTTTTAAATGACATATTTCATTCCAAAAAAATTATACTGGTTACAATACCTATGCACTAAATAATACAGCAACGTCCTTTATAAAACAGTAACTGCAGAAGATGCAAGAGAAACAGAAACACATCGGTAGAGAAGGCTTTAACATACAGCCATCCGTTAAAGGCAGGTCAAGCAGACAAAACATTAAAATGTAAACGATCTAAACAACATAATCAGCAAGATATTTCTTTGAATACGTATTTAACATAAATATCTGAAAATAGAGAAAATATATTCTCACACAAGCATGGACCATCCACAAGGACTGATCACTTATTAGGTCACAGAGAAAAAATAAGTTTCATAAAGCAGATATAAAACCAATGCTCTGATCATAATGCAATAAAATTAGAAATTTTAAAAAATTTTAAACTTTCTTTCTGGAAATTAAAATCTCTCTGTTAAACTAGTGACTGAAAGAGGCAACACAAACAGAAAATACAGAACACCCAAAAAATAATAATAGAACTCTAGAGTATATTTAAGTTCTTATCTTTACAGACCCATAGCAATAAAAATTTAAGAGTAAAAATAAACACATTCTCAATTCAAAAAAAAGAACAAAGTAAAACATAACAAAAGAAAGAAAATAAGAACAATGAAAGAAAAAATTAACACAGGAGAAAGCAGATGAATAGTAGAGCAGATTGATAAAGCAACCCCGGTTCTCTGGGAGGAAGAACCAGCCGCTCGCCGACGTGATCGGGGAAGGGCGGGAGAAAGCGCAAACACACAGAATAAGGAGCCGCCACAGAATCAGCTATGGACACAGCATATTTTAAAAGTCAAAAAAGACCACAGACCTCAATGAAAGTAAATTTTAAAACTTAACTAAATATATAATTTCTAAGAAAAATACAGTTTATCAAAATTGACAAATGGCTAAAACAGACCAATTTCCATGGAAGAGATTCAGGAAGTGGTCAAGGAACTACCCCAGAGAGTGCCAGGCCCAGATGGGTTCATGGGAAAATGTCACCAAACCTTAGAGACCACAGAGTCCCAGTGTTATATAAATTGTTTCAGAAACAGAAGGGGAAAAAACTTCAAAATTCTTTTTATGAATCAAATATAACATTGGTACCTCAACCTGAGACAGAGAGCCCAAAAAGGTGGAGACCAATCTCTTGTGGATACAGATGCGAAAATCCTAAATGAAGTGAACAAACGCCTAAACCACATTAAGAAAATAATACTTGACCAAGAGGGATTTCTACCAGGAATGTAAGTATGGATCAATAATAAGAAACCCATTAATGTAATTCAACATATTAATAGATCTAAGTGGAAAAAATCATGTGACTATCTCCACTGTCCCTGAAAAAGCCTTTAACAAAATTCAACAATATATTTCTAATAAAAAACCCTGAAAAAGCAGGAATGGATGGACTTCTTTACATGCTATATAAACTTCCCTCGGTCCCTACAGCCCACGTCTTATGGAACAAGGAGCCACGACAGGCACCCCCACGAAGGCCAGGAACAAGGCAAGGTGCCCACTATCCCCCCTGCTCCTTAACAACGTCTTAGAGCAGAGAAAACAATCTGAGGCACAGAATTGAAAAAGAAGAGGTCAGACTATCTCTGTTTGCAGATAACATGACAGGGTATCTGGAAAACCCTACTGGGGCCTAGAGAATCAATGATAACACTAACTCAAACAATAGAAGAATTCAGCAAGGTTAACACGAAAAAATCAAGAGCCTTCATATACACCAAAAATAGCCAACCAGAATATATCATGGAGAGAAAACCCCATGTGAAAACACACCGCCAAGGGCAGCTAGGGAACGTAAAAGGATGAAGGCCGAGGAAGGCTGGCCCAATTGGTCAGGAACGAGCATCCCTGTCAGTCTAGGAAAGTGCAAACCGCGAACTACTGCGGAACTCTTCTTAGAAGGGGCAGCAACTGTGAAACTGTGTTATGCTTATGGCAGGACTGGGCCCGCAGCAGATGTGCTGGTGGTGTCGAGAGAGGGGTGAGTGCAAACATCAAGTGGGCAAGGCCAGAAGAGCCCCGTGGGGCCAGGCTGGACTCCGCAGCATCCTCCACGTCCACTCTGATCTCTGGCAACACCTTTCATCAGCTCTGTCCACAGACAGGGCAGGAAGCAGTGGCGCTCCGCGGAGGCAAAGGACACAGTGCTCTGTGAGGACACGGCTGATTCCAGGACAAGGGAAGCAAACTGTAGGGACCTGGAGCATCTTTACTGTCCCAGAAAGTTAGAAAATGCTTAAGGGGACACGGGAGCCAGTCTGAAGTGAGCCTCACTGGCCGCATTTGAGAAATTTGAACATCAAGAAAGTAAGGCTAATGGACTGTAAAGCACTAAATTAAACAAAAAGCCGTGCAGGCTCTTTCCCAGAGGAGAGCACAGGCTGACCCACTCGGGGGAGTGGCGTCTGCAACCCTGGGTAAAGACTGCTCGGGAAGAGCCACCGGGGGCGAAACCCCAGCGCGAACACTGGACGAGGGGAAGGGCGCTTGAGCTGTCGGGAAGTGGCTCCCAGAGGTGGCTTCCTCTCATGTAGCAAGGGGAAACCAGACAACCCCCGATCGCGAATCGATCTGACTTTGCCACTGAGGGGCTGGAGAGGGAAGAGGTACCAGGCCTGGGGTGGCCATCTCTAGGCCTGCTCGCAAGGTTGGCCAAGGGCCGGCACCTGGGAACGTGGACTTCGGGGGGCTCTCAGCACGTGTGATGGGAGTGCCGCACTGGGCCTAAGCCATCTGGGCAGACACGATGGCCGTGCTGACACCTGCTCTCCTTCCGGGAGTCTGGAGTTTTGTGGACGTGCTGGGCAGGGGTGCCACGTGACCAGCCCCGATAAGAGCCCTGGGGGCTGAGTCTATGATGAATCCCCGATAGACAACTTCTCACACGTGTCACTGAGCAAAAGCAAAAGACACAGGGTAAAGTCCTGGGAACCCAGCATGAGCTTTGAGTTCTCTCATCAAAATTACAAAAACTGCCTCTGCCTCCTCAGATTCAGGTTAAAATGCCATGCAATGATTGACGTATTTTGTATATTGCCAAATGTTTGCTTTAGTAGAGTCAAAAAAGACAGGAAGAAATGACCCACAAAACTTTCTATTAATTCACAAGAGAAGAGTTCTGTCAAGAACGTCAAGTTCTTTCTGGATTCACGAACACACAGGACCAAGTACAAGGAAAGACCGCAGCAGCAGCACTCCCTGGATGGGCAGCCAGGGAGGGCTCCTGCGACAGGCATGGATCGTGAGGAAGGACACAGTGCCCTGGCCCTCAGAAAGTCTGCAAACCGGTAAGGGACACACAAGGATCATCTGCCATGACGGCGAACACAGGAGGGTAAGGAAACGAAGCTGAGAGTAAACAGTAAAAATACCTAGTGGTCACTGGGGCACAGAGATGGCTCACAGAACCCGAACACGGGAAGTAAGACTGCGCTGGCTGGTTACCACGGTGCAATGCACTGGACCAGAGCAGAAAGACAGAACAAAGCCACCCACGCAGCTGAGGAATGGAGACAAGACAACGCCAGAGTCAAGGGAACACCAGCCAGAACATGAAAAACCGTAACTGTCTCAGAAACACCTAGACCCGTGAAGTCTTAGCCCTATTCCAAGACACACACCCCCAGTGAATACTTACACAGCACTCCGTCCAGTAAATATGAAGGAAGGGGAAGGTAAGCAGAGCCTTGTTCCCTTCTTTGGGCAGCATCTCCTCCTTGAACTGCACAAAGTTGGATTCTAGGTGAATCATCTTGGGAGCCCGGCCGTAGGACCTACAAACAATTTTTATAGTCAGAGAGAAAAGCAACTGATGAACGTTCCGCAGAAAGAAAAAATGCAACAAGAATATAATCATTTCCCTGAGTTCAGAAGTACATATAGACTATTAACCCTGTATGAGTCTTCCCAAAAATTCTATAAAGTATTTTAAACACGGTTCACAACTACGCATGGAAGCTATCTATCCACGAAACCTTTCCTTTACCCAGTGATGCGCGCATGTGGAGGAACATGTATCTAACCAGGCCATTTGCAACGACACAGACTTCTGGGGAAATGACCTTACTTGGAGTTTAACTTCATCTTTAAGTCACTGGAAAAGAAGAAAAGTTTCCCAAATGTCAAAAGTGCAATTTGAAACTATGAAAGCTTTGAACTGCACCGGAACTTTTGTCTCCTGTATTATCCGTCTGGTGAAAGAGAACAGGTTCTATCTGCAGAACACAAATAAAACTGCGGTGACCACCCTCCTCCCTTTCCCACTCCTAGAGGCAAGAACACAGAAACCCCGCCAGTTACAAACACCTAGCCTAAGGCTACCAGAGGATGCGGGTGCTATTTAGTTCTACTTCTAAAAATAAGCTGTCACCTGCGTCCTTTTCCAAGCCCGTTTTCCACCGCTAGAGGCTGTGTCTCCACTCTCAGGAGCATCCGTGTTTAATAAGCTGACACCAGCTGTACTGAAAGTGACCAGGCTCACACGTGAACTTGTCTATATCCTATTTGCAGGCTATTTTTTTTCCTGTGCTTTGTGAGATTAATCAAATTTTCTTCCTCCCTCTTAACCATCTATCCCTATTCTGCTGTTGGTTACATTTTTATTTTAATACACGTAAATGTACATTTTCTTTCAAAGATTAAAGTAAACATGTAGCCCTGGCTAGTGTGGCTCAGTGGATTGAGTGCCAGCCTACGACCAAAGGGTCCCGGTTCGATTCCTAGTCAGGGCACATGCCTGGGTTATGGACCAGGTCCCCAGTGTGGGGCACATGATAGGAAACCACACATTGATGTTTCTCTCCTTCTCTTTCTCCCTTCCTCTCTCTCTAAAAATAAATAAATAAAATCTTGAAGGAAAAAAATGTATTCTCCTTGAATGAGACAAGAAAGACAATACACCTTCTCTCTGCTTTCTTCCACGCATCTGGAATTTTAGATTTTTTCATTTTTAAAAGGACTGATACCTTAACTTTAGCAAAATATTTTATGACTTGTTTGTTGGCAGCTGCTTCTTACATCTTGTGAATTCTGAGTTCATTTTTCCTCTTGTCGAGATGCATCCTTTCATTGTTTCAGACAGGGTGGCAGGGTTTCTGCTCACGCACATCTGAAAATGCCATTATTCACTGCACTGCCTCCGGCCATCTCCGCGTCGTCACTCCGGAGTAACACACGAGGCTGCGTGCAGCGGGTGTGGCAGAGCGGCCCCCGGGCCATCCTGGGCCCCAGCCGGCCCCCGAGGCTAAAGTCTCTCAGCGCCCTGTCTCCTCCAGGGCCCGCGGAGGAAGGCGCTGATGCAGTTTTCCCTCTTGCACGAGTTCTCAGTTCAGAGGTATTTTCCCTCAGTACTTTAAGAAGACTGTCCTTAAGTGTTCTATTTTATGCTGTATTTTACATGCTAAGAGATGCAAATTCAGTTTCCC
Source organism: Micronycteris hirsuta (assembly GCA_004026765.1). Lineage (NCBI taxonomy): Eukaryota > Metazoa > Chordata > Mammalia > Chiroptera > Phyllostomidae > Micronycteris > Micronycteris hirsuta. Next base: position 78,680 of record PVJI01006303.1, on the reverse strand, counting down.
TTTCTCTGTTTTCTTGGCATGGCTTTCTGTTTGCTTTCTTTCCGCTTGACTTTCTGCAGGACCTTGAAATCTCTGATCACTTCTGGGAAAATCCTGACGTTAGTTCTTCAAATACTTCCCGTCCCCCTTTCTCTGTTGTCTCCTCTGAAACATCTATTAGAAGGACACAGGAACCTCTGGATTGACCCTCCACTGTGGACGACGGTGAAGGCTGGCGTCAAAGCTAAGGTTGAGTGCTTGGCAAGGCCGCACTTGACTGCTTGCATCTGCAAGGCGGATCAAGCCAGCAGTGCCACCAGCGGGACACACAGCGGTTAAGAAGGAGATAGTTAACCACAAGCTTCAACTGAATGCGGCTGTAACTTTTGCAGAAGAAATATTTATCATTTAGATAGCCTGGGAATGGAGCAGTTATGCCTGCAGTTTTTCCCTGAGTCTGCAAAACGTCCTTGAGCTTTATCTAACTAAACCTTAATAAAATAAACGCGGAGATCATGTTCAGGGTCATTGTCTCTCCATCAGAGGACAATGCCCCACCTGGCCCCTGCTTTTCCTTAAACTATCTGTGTTGTGTCTTTCCTTCATCTCCCATCAACCCCACTCAGGAACCCCCACTCCACGCTGGTCGCGGCATGCCACATCTCAGCTCTGCTTCCACGCTGCCCATCTCCGGCTCCAAGCATTACACCCAGTATTTCTGAGTTTGATCTTTCAACTCACTGACTTGCCCTTCAGCTGTACAGCTGTTCAGTGAATCTAGCAAAGTTTGTACTCCAAGCTTTTTTATCTCCCAGATCTATTCAGTTAACCTTGAAATTTTATCACAGTAATTGGACACACTCTAATATGTCAAATATTATGAGTTAGCTTTTCTCACTCACACTCACGCGCGCAGGTGCCTACCCATCCTCTCTACCTCACCTAGGTATCAGTCTCCTAGAGTTGCCATAAAAAAACGCACCAAAAACCTGGAGGTTTAAAACAGCGTTCACTTTCTCACAGTTCAGGAGGCCAGGAACTCAAAATCAAGGTGTCGGCGGGGCTGCTGCCCTCTGGGAGCTCCGAGGGGAAACCCGTCCCTTGCCTCTCTCCTGACCTCTGTCCGGCCTTGGCATTCTCTGGCTTGTGGACGCGCCACTCCAACCTCTGCCTTCACCTTCACATGTCTTTTCCTGTTATGTGTCTTCTAAGGACATTTGTCATTGGCTCTAAGACCCAACCAAGTCCAGGACAAGCTCATAGTGAGATCCTTGACTCTATCTACAAAGACTCCTATTCCAAGTAAGGTCCACATCCACTGACCCCAGACAGACTCACCTTCTGGGGGCCACGATCCCACCCACTGCGTCTCCCCAGGCACTTTATTTTCAGACCTGACCTTCCACCAGGGGTGACGGGAGTTGCAGATTCAGCTGTCTGCCCGTGCACCCTCCTCCTCCTCTCTCCCCATTCCCAATGGCTCTATCACAAGTGTTGCCCATGTTATTAAAAGTAGCAGCACTGTTCACTAATAGGCCAAGGAGCACCTGTTCTTACAGTAGCTTTAGAACCTAACTTTCCTTCTTCTTGGCACTTTTATTTTCTTAGCTCCCAGTGTCACCATTTTGAAACCTTCCAAAGCTCTCCAACAGAACTGACAACTCTCAGAGCACTGCCCACACAGTCAGGCGTTAGGTCGCCTACCAGTTCCTTTCCCGGTGACATGCCCCAGAGCCCACAGTCCCACTGCTCCAATCAGGACCACATCCAGGTCCCAAAACGGGTGAAGCACTTCCTCCCAACATTTTCTAAGAGAGGGAGTGTGGCAGGTCTTGTCCATGGGGCCAGCCAGTGTCTCCTGAGACGAGTTCTTACTGTCTTGCCTGGGGAGCAGGGATATGGCACAGAGTTCTTGGGCCTCGGCTGAATCCTGCTCAGATTTAGACCCACTGGCTCCAGAACGGCCCCCCTCCTGCCTTCTGCAGTGCCTCATACCCAAGGGTCTAGACCTTCTCTGTCCATAGAAAGACAATCCCACCCCCCAGGGTCTGGGAGGGGCAGACTACTGCGGCTGCTTCAGCGCGCGCACATCTGATGCATGCCTGTGGACACACGACAGGGCCCTGCATCTAACTGCTCCCTGCCCACGCCTTCTGCCACCTCCCTTTCCAGCCTGGTCTTGCCCTCGCCTACCAAGGTCCTGGGTGGGCCCTGTCACCTGTCGGGGACTTGGCTGCTCTTCAGGGAGCCACCACTGTGGGGCTCAGCTGTCTCTCCTAATTCCTCCATCTCTCTTCCTTCTACCAAAAAGGTGTCCAGACATCTTTGCTGCCATCACCTCCACCCCCCTTTGTCCTTGTGAATTTATGCCTTTTCAGTCCTTCTTCTCCTTAGTGAAGTTTAACACATATATTAAATCTATGTAGTTTCTCTACTTTGCTTTTTCCCCTCATAACTCTCTTCATTGTTTCTTGGATACACTTTTCCCTTTTATCTTTCTATTATAAATGTTTATATGATATATTCTTATTTGAAATCCTTTTCAGATTACGCCATTTCTTCAGGCATTAAATTCCTCCATTTGCTGAATGAGCTGTTTTCTCTCATTCACAGCATGGGTCTCCTCAGAGGTTGAGCCATTTTTTTGAAAGAGAATTCTCCCACCTTCTACACACTATTTCTATTGAATGTTAGTCATTAAACACATTCCTGCAACACAACAATCGGGCACAGAAATTAAGACTAGACTCAATGGAGTCCCCGGGTGAGTCATCCCCAGAAAGCCTAATTCTTCATGGTACTGGGCACAAATTAGTAGTCGGAAAGGAACAATGTAACAAGAATCAGAACTGTGTGAACATGAACAACAGAAAATTATTTATCCACCATGTTAAAATCAGATTACTTGTATTAACAAATAAATATCCCAACACTTTCTAAAAATAATAGCTTACCAGGAATCAGTTTTCCAACAAGACAATTCCAAGTCAATCATCCCCTTCGAACACGCCATTCGATAAACAACTACAGACAGCGGGGCATCCAGGCAGCGTGGTTTCTCTCCTAACGTTTACAAAACATCTCTCTGCACACTTTCTCACCCTAAAGGAAGAGCCTGGGCAGGGGCTCAGGGTGGACAGCACTGCATGGGAGAGCACAGATAAAGGCCCATCTTCTGCTTACTGTGCGGCCTGAGTGCGTAACTCCCAAAGGCCTGTGCCTTTAAGACATTCTGATGACCCTTAAGGGGTCAGAAATCACTCCTGTAAAAGCAGGCCTGTAATTCCAAAGAATCGTCTTCCTTCTGCCATCCGATGCCTCGTTGGGGAGATCAACGTATTCTTCCAGGAAGAAGGCCCGCGGGCTGTGATGCCCCTCGGCTTCCCACAGCACACGTCGGGACTCAGGCCTTAAGTCTGACTACCTCCCTTGCTCACAGAAATGTCTAAAAAGTGAAGAGGGAGATGCAGCCAGAAAGCAAACACACCGTACCTTCTCCATTCCATCGGTTCTCTCGGCAGCTGCTGGGAAAGCGTTGGGTAAATGGAGGTAAATAAATTCTGATCTCCAGCACCTACAACAGGAATAAAGAGAAATCCAGTTAGGACATTTTTAGGCAAATGTAGGCAAAATGGGATCTAAAGTTGATTAAACTGGTAATTTTAGACTATTTCATATTTAGTAAAATGACATCACAAAACGAGACTGTATCGTATCTTTAAATAATCGATCTCTAGAAAACCCAGCACCTGACATTTATCGTCTAACTTAACCCTCACGACACCTCCATGAGGTGGGTCTGATTTTCCCCTCCAGGAGGAGGAGGGTCAGAAAAGTTGAGTAACTTGCCTAAAGCCACCAAGCTCAGGAGAAAAGAGCCCCGTCAACCCAACCCAGTTGCACTCCCGAGCCTGCTCTACAGCCACTGCCTTCTTCAACCTCAAGACAACACCAGAACATTCCAGGCAGAAAAGGAGACCCAGAGGGGTGGTGCCCATGAACTTCTTCAGCAAAATTAACTCTATATGCATCAAAATGACATCTGGAGCAAAAACGTAGAGGACATGTTTCCCTGCCCACACACTGCGCAAAACTGTCGCCGCGCAGTCTCTCGCTTGGTCCCCGCACTAACCCTAGCAGGCAAGGACAAACTGGAGCCGACCTCACAGAGAAGGGAAGTGAGAGCTGAGAGCCAAGGCGTCCAGAGCACCCGGCCGCACTGGCAGACACTGGTCAGCCACCCCCCACCACACCCCGTGTGTCTGACTTCATGCTGCACACATGCTCGGCTTTTCACTCAGCCCTTCCACAGCAGCTTCCCAGAACGGAAAAGCCCGCCCAGCTCCCATAAAATGACAGTATGGCACACTGTTATAGTTAAGCTAGAAAAGGGCCCTTTTACTGTAGATTACTCAAATTCTTATACTCAGAGGATCCTCCCAACATCGAGCAAAACCATTTTCCAAACTGCTTTTTTGTTGATCTTAAAGAAATCATGGGGAAGTGATGGGGGCCGTTAATACACGTGGTTGTTTTGCTATTGTGAACCTACAAAAACAAAAACAAAAATAAACCTCCCCAAACCACGTAACAACGTCAAGTCACTGCCGAGAGGAATGGCGTTCTGGGCAGCTGAGCTGTGAGCACCCCAGGGCGGTGGGGCACGGTGACAACAGCGCTGCCAGCCCGAATTCCTGAGTCCCATCTCAGCTTCACCTCTACCAGCTGAACACCCTGCGGAGGCCATTTGCCCACCCCGCCCCACCCCGGCCCTCACGGGACCATCTGTGAAACGGAGGAGTAAGACACCGCCCCCCAGAACTGCGGTGAGACGTAAATGAGTCAACACCAATAAATAACCTTGAACGAGGCCTGACACCCAGTGAACACTCTAAAGGTTACTATTATTCCAGTTTTTGTAAAAATAAAAACAATTTTTGTTTTAATCATGTTCACTTATTTGGTAGTCATCCCAGAAATCATTAAAGTAACAAAACCTTCAGTTAGATCTCGTGTCTTCAACTGCTAATTTCTGTTGCCTCTTTTAAAGGTTCCAAGATTAACATACAAAAATCACTATTTTTTCTTATGTAGAAGTTAGGGCAACTACATGAAAGCTTCCTCCTCTCACTCAGTTTTCTATGAAGTCTCACACGAGTGCCTAATTAACATAAGTACACAGAGTAAACAAATGAAGTGCCTCCTGTTCTCCCCTGGAAGTTTTCTCCCACAGGAAATCCTATTATACAATAAAATGTGTATAAATGGACACACTAAAGTAACAATTTTTCTTATATTCTATTGTGGAATAAAAATGTAATCTGCACCCAAATTTTAATTTTAAATATTATAGGTTAATTAGCACATCCGTCAAGGACAAAGATGTCCTCTGACAGTAACTGGGGGCTTAACATGTGACCATTTGATCTCAGTGCCTGTTATGAACTGTGTCTCCCCACCGCCAAACTCATACATTGAAACCATCTGGAGATAAGGTCTTAAAAGAGGTGATTAAGTTAAAATGAGATCCACAGGGTGGGCCCTGATCCATTCTGACTGGGTCTTTATAAGAAGCGAAAATGTGGCCGCGCAGAGACACGGGGATGTGAAGTGACCATGTGAGGACACAGCACGTAAGTGGCCACCTACAAGCCAAGGAAAGAGGCTGCAGAAACCTATTCCGTTGACACTTTGAGCTTGGACTTCCAGCCACAGAACTGTTAAAAAATAAGTTTCTATCGTTTAAGCCACCCAGTGGGCAGCCTTTTGTTATGATAGCCCTGGCAAACCGACACAGTACCCTAATTTAAACGTGAAGGTCAAATCCCTCAAACCCATCAAAGCAGTGAACAAAAATGAATAAAAGCCACCATGGTTTCCTCTGAATATGCAGCTATTATTAATTACAATACTCTTAAATCTACATTCTCACAAAAATCAGAGATGCCTTTGAGAACGAGCTGCGGAGAACCAGAGCACAAAACAGGAAGACAGGGAAGGGCTTAGGCACAAAGCCCCAAAAGAATCAGATCTCAGCTTGTGTGACAGGTAGTCAAATGAACAGAATAGCGTTGTAGCTTCCCAAAACAGCCCGACCACTGAGTAGAAAGTCACTGCAGCTTACAGGTCTGAGCTGTAAGCGCAACAACTTCCAGGCTGATTTTTGTTTTAATCCCATGGGCAAGAGATGAAAACCAAGGATTCGGTTATTACAAAACAGCTACTAAAAGCAAATATGAGGTTTAAGATTGATGTGCCCACATTGAGAGAATCCTGTTCAGAAACTTGCTTGTGTTCACTTTTCTGACTCAAGAGGCCTATTAAAAGAGTCAATTCAGACTACTTAACAACTAAGATTCTTTTTTTTGGTGAGGGGGGAGACATCAAAATAATTAACAAGTAGCCCTGGCTGGTATGGCTCAGTGGATTGAGCATGGGCTGCGAACCAAAGGGTCACCAGTTCAATTCCCAGTCAAGGCACATGGCTGGGTTGTGGGCCAGGTCCCCAGTGGGGGCCATGTGAGAGGCAACCACACACTGATGTTCCTCTACCTCTCCTTCTCCTTCCTTTCTCCTCTCTCTAAGAATAAATAAATAAAATCTTTAAAAAAAAAAGAGTGCTCAGCCAAATTAAAAAACAATAATAATAATAATAATAATTAACAAGTAGCCCTGGCTGGCGTAGTCAGTGGATTGAGCACGGGTAGTGAACTAAAGGGTTGCCAGTTCAATTCCCAGTCAGGGCACATGCCTGGGTTGCAGGCCAGGTCCCCAGCAGGGGGTCACATGAGAGGCAACCACACACTGATGTTTCTCTCCTTCCCTTTCTCCCTCCCTTCCCTTCTGTCTAAAAATGAATAAATTCTTTAAAAACAAATAAAAATAAAAAATTAACAAGTAATCCAAAGCACAGTCCCATTAACATAAATCGGGGGGAAAGGGGCTGTCTACACATACATTGCTAGTCCTCATCACTAAGCAGGGGACAGACCCATGGTGATCTGAGCACTCAGTAACTCCTGTGGCTCCAGGGCTGTGCACACGCCAGCACGCTGTCCTCTGCCCCTTGTCATATCAGTGCAGGGCGGTACCCTGGCAGGGGGGTGACTGAGGAGTAGGTGCAGGAGACACTCAACTGTGAAGGGAAATGTCAGGGGACAGTCACCTTGCTCTGAAGGGATCAACGTAAGCTCTCGGTCTGTGTGCTGCCCCGACTCCCTGGGCACCTGTCCCCAGGCTGAGGAAGAGCTCATGGCTGGGGAAAGCCCAGTTCAGACACTCCCCAAGAATGGCAGGCAGGGCCCTGGGCTTCCAACTATAGGGACAGGCTTTCTTGTTCTTTGTGCCGGTCCTAACTGGATTTCCTGTTACACGGCATCGGATGGCTGATACAGACTTCGCTATTTCCCGAGCTACTGCTGCATGCGCTGAGACTTTTACAAGCATATATTCCTGTATCAATCATGTAATTAAAATTTTTTATGTTAAGGACAGATAAGAATTAATCAAACACGGCGAGAAGAATTCAGAAAGATGATTTCAGTGATTTAAGCGTAAATGTATTTCAACAAACTCTGCTTAATATTTTCTTAAAATCTTTTAAAACAGAAACACTTGGGGTCTAAATTACAGAGTAATTAGTATCTTATATCAACATTAAAAAGACACTAACACAAATCCAATTTATACAACATAAGTCAGTACAGATATAGATGTATATCTATAGATGTATAGATATAGATGTAGCATTTAGCTATTAGATCACCAACAATAAGACAATGAGAAAAATAGCCATTTTCAAAGCAACTCTCCTCTTCAAAGAAGTCCATTATAACTAAAAATAGAATCCTGCAGGCCAGTCTTTTTAGACCCAAGATGCTATCACTAAAACGCAAGCCAGGAGCAGGCCCAGACGGACCCGACAGCGATGCTGCCGCTGACCAGCCACGTGGCCAGCCCAGGGACAAGCTGTCTCACAGTCGTACGTCATCTGTTTTACAGTCAACGTAAAGGGCAATGGAACTGTTTACTGACAATCATTTTATGCACAGAACCTTTTACTTTGGATCCACGACTTGTAAAGTCGCAAAGTATTTCATGTTAAAGTGTTTTAAATTTCAACTTTGGAATTCTTACCAGTCCATTGCATCCAGAACAGAATCAACATTAAGGTGACACTTAATGAGCAGAGGACTCTAGGACGTCCTGCTTTGGTGACGTCTCAAACAAGACACACAGCCAGCGCTTCATCCTGAAACCTGTGTCCAAACCAAACCGCCCCAAGCAGCGCTCTTTGGGGATGAGATTGCGGTGTTCACTCTCTGCATTTCAAGAATACAGGCCGTCTAAAATAAAGGCACATATTCTCTTTAACCTAAGAGAAAATGTTTGGATCTATGATCAAAAGCTATAAATTTATTTTGTTAATGTTCCTATGCTTATGCAATAATTCAAAAATATTTTAGGACTCAATTATGACATAAGACTGAATTTGGCCCTAAACCGTTTATATAGAAAAGTAGCGTAAACTACCAAATGTGGTTTGAATGCTCGAGAGAGGGCTGTAAATTATGCCACAAAGGAACACAAGGTTAAACTGAAAGGTCACCTCTCAGTTGGGAAGGACACAGGGTATTCACGCCTGTAAAATCGTTACTTCCCATGGTTTCTCTTCCAGGCAGGCTAAGGGCACTCCGAGGTCTCCTCCCGTGTCCCGGAACCTGTAAATAGGTTACATCACCTGACAAGGGAGAATGAAGGTGCAGGTGGATGAAGGTTGCTGCTAACCAGCTGACCTTAAACAAAGAGATGATTCGGGATTATCCAGATGGGCCCATTATACTCACAAGAGTCCCAGAAAGGGGAAGAGGGAGGCAGAAACACCAGAACCAAGATCGAACTGGTCACTGCTGGCTGTGAAAATGGAGGAGGGAGTAAGTATCGAGGAAAGTGGGGGCCTCCAGAGGCTGGAAAAGGCCAGGAAACAGATTCTTTCTCCAGAACCTCCATGGAAAACCAACCCGCCTGACACCTGGATTTCAGCCCAAGAAGACGACTTTTTTTTAAAGGTACTAAATCTATGTAATTTGTTCCAGCAGCCACAGGAAACTAATACAACTATAAAAAGTATGTGAAAGACTTTATTTTCACCTATTAAAGCATTTAATTTGCAAAAAAAATCTATGTAATCCCTTTGACCTGCTGACAGAGGAGGGTTTACTAAGCTACAGGGGGTTTGGCACCAGGTGAGCGCTGGCTAACAGAAGCCGAGAGGGGCCATCTGCTCACTGCCCGTACAGACAGCGCGGGGGCCGGCACACCCTAAGCGCTTTGCACACGGCCACCCTGAACCCTGACACCAGCCCGAGGAGAGAGTGCCGCTCCCGAGAAGGAAACCAAGGCACCGAGAACTTCCCTAACTGGCCCGAGCTCAAGCAGCTGGCGAGCATCAAAGCTGGGCCTCCCTCGGCCAGGCAGCCTGGGCCTGGACCCAGTGCTCTCTACTGCTCTGTGCTGCTTTCTGTTTCTTCGTCTTACTGCAGCTCAACACAGAAACAGGCTCTGGAGTAAGATAAAGGAACTGCCCGTGGAGGGGTAAGTGCCCCACATCCGAGTACTTCCCACGGGGGCTCCTCGGACTCCACAGCGGGCCAGCAGCTGCGCGGGGTCGCGATGACCCATTTCATGGCCCTCGCAAGCAAGAGATTCTACAATTCAACTTCTGAACAAAAAAGTCGAAGGAAATACGTAATCTTTCTAACATCTGCTTCATGGAAAATTTTACAGAAACAGCCATTCCTTCAGCATGCTGCTAACAAAAGAGGGCAAAAACTCACAATTCAGCAGTTCATTCCCATTTGAAAACGTGTTGAGAGACCGCTGTCTTTAACCCTAAGAACACATGTGCCTGCCCACGGACCAAACGTTCATTTCTCAACTGCTTTTGGCAGAAGAGACTTTCAAACGCACGATAAAAATGTCCAAGGTCACAAACTGGGAAGTCATTTTAGCCTGTTCAATAATGCGTAAAGCCATTGGCTAAAATTTATGTGTAACGTAAATGCGATAATAAAAATTAATTAATGCTTCAAATTGGCAGCGCTCTCATGGGGAAAACTATTACCCAACGCACACTCACGGGCTCTGGAAACCTCCCCAGCATCCTCCCAGAGCACATGCACACGAAAGGCTCGTAAACGGGGAGTGGGAACGGGGTGAAGCTTCATGAGAAAAAAACAACCTAGATGTTAACCAAATTCTGTAAGTAGAAAGCCAGGTGAGTTTGTCCCGTAAAACGACTAGGCAACTGACCCCCATTCTATGCATAAGCATTGCCCTTCCGGCCCTGGTTGGGTCGCTCAGTTGGTTAGAGTGTCATCCCAATACGCCGAGGTTACAGGTTCAATCCCTGGTCAGGGCAACAATGAATTGGTTATACAAGAATAACCAATGAATGCATAAATGAGTAGAACAACAAATCGATATTGATGTGTGTGTCTCTCTCTCTTTCAAATCAATAAGTAAAAATTAAAATAATATGGGTTTTTTTTCCATCCTCACCTGATGAGAAGAACATCGATGTGAGAGACACATCAATCGGTACACACCCAGACCAGGGATCATACCCACCCAGACAGAGGATCAAGCCTGCAACCCAGGTGCGTGCCCTGACCAGGAATCAAACCAGCAACCTTTTGGTCACAGGATGATGCTCCAACCAATAAGCCACACCAGCCAGGGCTAAAACAATACCTTAAAAAAAAGAAAACATCACCCTCCCCACATTGGAAGGCACACACCTGAGAAGAAAGCAATGAGCCCTCCCACATCCCCGCACCAGAGGCCACGTTTAAGGAAAAGTAATCCCGACTGTGGCATGACAGGAACCGCCTTCCTTTGGTGGTCGTCACTTGTCACATTTTGGCTTGCCGAAATGAGGGCGATTTTAAATCACAGCTCAGTATACGCTGCCATTTCATCACTGGCTTTCATGGTATGTCCATTCCACCTAGCCCTCCCCCGGTCCTTCCTGAGACACGCGCGCACGCGCGCACACACGCGCTCTTCCACTCTGCTTCTCCCACTTTCCCAGTGCTCAGTCCATATTACAGTCACCTCCGCTGAGAGGTGTAATCAGAGGGGAAAAAAGCACAGAGTATGCTAGTGTTTGTCAAGTTCTGTGCTGCGGAAATCTGTAGAAAAGGGACTACAACCGATACCGAGACAGTAGTCACAAAATACGAAGTCCCCAAGTCTTTCTTTCCCAACAGGAAAGATAATTAGCACACGTGCCAAGTGCTGACGCAGTCTGGGTGACACCTGTTACCAGGGGACAACGGCCACCTCTAGCACTCGGAGACCGGGCCAGACTTAAAACCGGAGAGTCGAAACAGAAAAAGAGAGATCGTTTACATGCATGTAAACATAAGAATCCTGAAGAATCAGTCTTTGACAGTTTGTATATTTTAAAGTTAAAAAAAATAAGATGATTGTAGCAGTTTGAATCATAGCACTTGCAACTTGGAAAAGAGCTCCCGTGGCTCCAGACAGCGCCCCCGACTGGGGTTTGGATAACAGGGACTTTCTCCGGGTGCCCTATCACCTCCTTAAAGACTTGGTTCAAAATCACTTTCTCCCTGGGGCCAACTGCAGCTTTCAGAAGGTACACCTTTATGGAGAGTAATTTGGCAACATGTAGCAAAATTACACTGAATTTTCCACAGCCCCAGCAATCCCCAATAGATACAGCAAGCAAAACTGGAACAGACACAATAAGCCTATATTCCAGGCAGGACTACCTGAAATAGGGAAAGGAGAAACCATTCAAATTCTACTGTGGAGGTCTTGTAGAATGAACCAGGGAACAGCCCCTTAACTGACCAAGTTCCGCTAGGCCGTAGGCAGGCCTGGAAAGATCTCCAGATGTTAGGGTACAGCGTGCTCCAGGTAATGCTGCAGAGAAAAGCAAGGTGGGAAAAGCGTGCCCAGCTTGCAATCTCTTATCTAAGAGGAATACAAGTATGTGTGAATTTTTTTATGAAAGGAGACTACTTAGGTAAGGAATGGAATGGGCAGAAAGGACAGGGATATGCTTTTACATATACCTTGTTTGACAGATTTGATTTTGAAAGACTAAATATTTTACATCATTATCAAACAAAATGAAATTTTTAAAAATCTTTCCCAGAAAATATCAGGAAAAAATAAAACAAAATAAAAAAATAAAACAAAGGGAAAAAATAAAACAAAAATGCACACATAGTTGGTAGTATAACCACAGAGAGAGGAACTATGACAAGGGACTTTACATTTTGTTCCTGGCAGCATAGACCCAAATGCCACAAAGAACTACTGAAAGTCTGAAATCTGCGCTCACTGGCCCTATTGTTGAGGCCGGGTAAAAGCTGCTATGCAGAGACTGGAGAGCGGACCTGCAGCAGGCATCGCACAGGGATTTCTTAGAAAGGAGAGTCCCGGGCCCACCCAGACAAGCTGATCAGAAGCTCGGGCGCAGTCCAGGGTTCTAACCAGCCCTCAGAGGACTGGGATGCAGCTCCCTCGAGAACCTCGCTCTAACTCTGTCATCATCCCCTCCCCATGAAAACAGGAAGAAAATTCAGAAGGCAGAACACTTCATTGTGACTCTGAAGTCCTGAATTTGATCAGCGTGAGCTTAGGATGTGCTTTAACTCTGATTTCCCTGCTCTGTCCCCTGAAAAGGCCCCGCAGCAACCAGTCCCCACCACAGGGAATCAGGGCCCCTTGGAGAAACGGCTGACTCCACATCTAGGGCAGGAACTGTACAAAATGATTCTGGGACACCTTGTCGTCCCAGACAGCAAAGAAACTAACAAAGATTCCTACATCTCAGATGCCAGTTGTTAAGGATGGACAACCCGCTCATCAGTAAGGATGACAACTGAAATGGGTGGAAACAAATCAAGGGTGTTCAAATCCTTAAGTTCTTAATAATACTTAAAAAAAATTGAATGGATCATCACTGAAGAAAGTAATGAACCAGCCTATTTTGAAAAGAGTTACATGAAGGAAATGAATCAAGCACTTAGTCTGACTTCCCTTATACACTCTACCACTGGGAAGCCAATAATATAAACGTATGTATGTATATGTACACATGCATACACACCCCTGTACAGAAATATTTCAGCTAATGAAAACGGAACGGTAAAATTAGAGTATCGCCATTTTGCGTCCCTTCCGGAATGAACGACATGGACGGAAACAGCTGCTCGCATCACGGAGGAGAGACCACCAGACATTACGCACCAGCTGGTGGGAAAGCACACCACCACCCACGAAAGGGTCTCGCCCAGAATGGGCCAACCCAAATCTGACCCTGCCTCTCACTCCAAAGGCTGCTTTACAGGAAACACAGAGGGCAGAGGGTGTTCAAGGACAAGACACAGTCAGCAAAGCCCAGGAGCGGGGGCAGACGCCGCCACAGGATCAACCGCCTGGGCTCTTGAACAATCTGCAAGGAACGAAAGGGAAATGGAGGGGAAACCAAGAGTTTAAGAGAAACTGAAAACACTCATCTAAAAACTTTATTTGGCCCGGCTGGTGTAGCTCAGTGGATTGAGCGCGGGGCTGGGAACCAGAGGGTCCGGTTCAATTCCCAGTCGGGGCACATGCCTGGGTTGCGGGCCAGGTCCCCAATGAGGGCCATGTGAGAAGCAACCATACATTGCTCTCTCTCCCTCTCTTCTCTCTCTGAAAATAAATAAATAAAATCTTAAAAAAATAAAAATAAAAACTGTATTTGGATACTAATTAATTGAAAGAGTTAAAAAAATATTTAAGACACTGTAAATGTAAACACTGAAATATTTGAAATTAGGAAATTTTTTACATGTTACAAAGGTTCTGTAGTTATGTTTTCTTAAAGCTTCTATCTTTTGGAGATACATACTGCCTTAGCTCAGGCTGCCATGACAGATGGAGTAGCTTAAGCAACACATATTTATCTTCTCCCCCAGCCGTTTGGCTCCTGGTGAGGTCTTTCTTCCTGGCTTGTTGACAGCCTCTGCCTCTCTCTATGTGCTCATCTGGTCTCTCCTTGGTCCGCAGGAGGTGCACCAGGCCGCTGATTCTATCGTGAGGGCCCCACCCTCCTGGCCTAATCTGATGCTGGTCACCTCCAAAAGGCTCCACCTCCAAATGTCATCGCTTTGGGGGTTAGGGCTTTGACCTGTGAGTGGGAGGTGGAAACAAACACGCAGTCCATAACACATACATCTGTGGATAAATTACATGATGCCTGATATTTTCTTCGAAATAATAAAGGTTTAGAGGGAACGGGGAATACAGAAAAGCAAGGCTGTCAAATTCACCCCACTGCTGGGTGATAGGTTTGTAAGTTGGGTGATAGGTTTGTAAGGTTTCTTTATACTATTGTCTATTTTTATGCATAGTTGCAAGTTTCCATAATAAAAGGTTTAAAATGATACCATTCTCCCATTTATCTCACCCTTTTCCTTCTTTGTTCCACAGCACTTAGCGCATATTATATAATTTACCGTTCACGTGGACTATACACTTCCTCTTGCTAGAACGTAAGCTCCAAGAGGGCTGGTGTCTTCGTTCACAAGTGTAACCCCAGCACCTCCCACGGGCCTGGCAGGTCCCGGATGCTGAGTGCATGTCCACTGACTGGTGAACCTGGCCGACTCCTTCCTGTTCCACATCAGACAATTCAGGGCCCCAAAGGACGGGACACCCTACAGCAGAGGCAACGGCAGCGGTGGGGGTCAGAACACAAACTTAATTTTAGATCCTACTAAAAATGTCTAGTGTGGCTACTTAGTGCTTAGGTTGCTAAACTAAGGAAGTGATATTTTTATTTTTCTTAACTCCATAGGAAATGGAGTTTCTCTGAGGGCTAATTTTAGGGAAGACGCCCTTTCCATGGGAGCAGAGGGTGTCTGACTCCGCAAGTGCTTGGTGAAGTTGTGGCCGAGGGGAATCAGCCACCTTGACACAGCTGCTCACTAGGCCACCACACACTGAGGGGCCTGGTCAGGCACAGTCTTCACCTTCAAAACGACCTCTGCTAGCCCTTCCTGTTGTTCAGCTTGATGCTCAGAAAGTTTCTAATGCATCGGCCAAAATAAAAGTGCCATAAGCGGTGAGCTACAGATTTAGTAAAAATTACTACCCAAAGGGTAATTGTTAGTTCCAAGGTTCTACCTAAAATTTTAGCTCTGGTATTGATGCCATGACTTCTAAATACTAAACAGATCTGTCAAAAGTAGAAAACTGTCCACATATATATAGCTGGGGAAGCCAAGGTCTAATCCTGCTGTCAGTTTCTCTGTAATTTCTCTCCTTACTTCTCTAAAAATGTAGTAAACAAGGGCCTGAAACAATACTGAGAAAGGAATCACCATGTAACAATGTGCAAGAAGCCAAAGGAAGGCATTTATTCCCCTCGGGAGAAAACAGAGACGAGATGCAGAAAGGCTCATCTCTTTCTAAGGATAATCCCGCCTTGTGTCAACTTCTGGAGCCCAATTTCCAGGTGCCAAGGAAGAGTTCCCTTGGTCAGGAGGAGAGTGAGGACAAGCCTCCGGAGACGGAAGAAGTGACAGAAAACCCCAGACGCTCGCTCACAGGGTGCTGGCCGACACGCACCTGGCTGCCGGCCGACACGCACCTGGCTGCCAGTGCAGATGCTGTGCTTTCAGGAGAAAGGGGCCCCCCAAAAGATTTGTGTGCTTCCTGACGCCCAGAACCTGTGAATGGAACTTCGAAAAAGGGCCTTGGTCGCTGTAATTAAGTTCAGGATCTCGAATGAGATCATTGCAGACATCTGGATGGGCTCTAAGTGTCTAATAAAAGACAGAAGAGAAAACACAGGGAAAGAGAAGGCCTCGTGAAGACCAGCAGAGGTCGGAGTGGCGCGTCTGAGAGCACAGGAACGCCAAGGGTATCTGGGCGCTGGAATGGTGGGAAGGACTCCCCGCCCCCAGGGCCTTGGGAGAGAGCAGGGCCCTGATGACACCTTGGTTGTCAACTTCTGGTCTCCAGAACTATGAGTAAATATATTTCTGTTGCTTTAAGCCATCCAGTTTCTGATCATTTGTTACAGCAGCCCTCAAAAAAAAAACCTAATGCATACGGTATAAAGTAGAAAAATGGAATGCACATTTTTTCCTAGTGCTATTCCAATTCATCTCCTAGACATGTTTTTTGGCTATATCTCTTAAGTGTCAAAGTAAACACAGACTGACAGGTAATTCTGAAGAGGTCCAATCACCAGTAAACACAAAAGAATCTCACTAATCATCAGTATGTGCACACTGAAACAATTACGATGACCTTCAGCTGGAAAAAAGAGTTCTTAGATATGATATCAAAAGCGCAATCCATAAGAGAAAAACAATTGGTAATTAGACTTCATCAAAATTAAACATGTTTTAAGACACCATTAAGAAAATTGTAAAAACCAAAGATTAAGAGAAAATATTTGCAAATCATCTATCTGGATAAAGGAACTGTATCTAGAAAATAAAATGTACTCTTTACAAGTCAATGATAACCTAATTTAAAAATGGGCAAAAAATTTAAATAAACATTTCACTAAAGAAGATATACAAACGGCTAATAAGAACAAGCAGAGATGCTCGACATCACTAATCATTAGGGAAATGCAGATTAAAATCAAAGTCAGACACCTTTCATGCCCACTAGGAGGACCACAGTAAAAGGAAAGACAGACAAGTTAAGCGAGGATCTGGATAAATTGGAACCCTCAGACACTGCTGATGGAAGTGTTAAACAGTACGCCCACTTTGGAAAACAATTTGACAGTTTCTTAAAAAGTTAGCTTATCATACAACATAACAATTCTGCTCTGAAGAAATCTTTCCATGAAAAATGAAAACACAAGTCCACACAAAGACACATTATGCAAATATTCATTAGCCAAAAACTGGAAACAATTAAAATGTCCATCAACTGGCGAATGGATAAATAAGATGTGGTTCATCCATGCAATGAAATACTATTCCACAATAAAAAAGGAACAAATAACATTAAATGATACAACATGGATGAGCCTCAAAAACAGTGTTGTGTGAAAGAAGCCAGACCATGACTGTGTATTACATGATTTTATTTCTACAAACTGTCTAGAAAGCATAAGTTTATGGAGAAAAGAAAGCCACCTGGTGGCTGCCGGGTCTGGAGGTGGGAGCAGGGATTAACTGCTGAGAAATGCAAGGGAACTTCTCGGGTGATGGAAGTGTTCTAAAACCGATTTATGGGGATGGCTGTTCAACTCTAAAAATAAACTCATAGTCAAAGAGCTGTACATTTAGAATAGATACATTTTATAGTATAAGGATAAAAGCTCAATAAACCTATTCTTAAAAAGTGACAGTTTTTTCCCCATCCATCAGACTGGAAACAAAGTTTTCAGTGACTGCCTGGCGCAGGGAACAGAACTTGGTGTGCTGCTTTCTCATGGGCGCGGGGAAGCAGTTTTCAAAACGTAAACTGCTCTCACCTTCTGACCAGCAACTGCGCTCCCAAATCCCATTCTTTATCATAAAAAATGCATTCCTGTTTTACTGATGCATTTGTTAAGGTTTAGAGTTTAGTATTGAAAAGTTACAGATATATTTTCCTCAAGGCTTCATCCAAATGTCAGAATTGATGGTCCCCCAACCTAAATGTCCCCCTCAGGAGCTGAATTGGTGACCCAAGAACGTTTTGGTTTGGTCACAGTTAAGTTTCTAATGACCTGCAGTAAAGAAAGTGTGCCTGAACACAACTCAGAGGTCCATTTCAAAGAATAGAGTCCCTAAGCATACTAGTTTATTTCTTCTACTGCATTAAAATACATTTCTTCAGTCAAAAACTCTAATCAGAAAATGTTCCAGTATCAAAAACAAAACAAAACTAAGCATATAGCAGTTTGCCTAAAAACAAGTCTGAGTGATAAGAACTCAAACTCTCCAAGCATTTTCTACAAAGCTGTCTTGTCTTGAATAAAAGCATGTATTTATATAACCATATGCCATCAGAGGCTTCTAACTTACAGAAGCATTAAATGCCACGCAGCTCTGTTTATTTACTGAGCGGCTACTCTGTGCAAGCACTGCTCCCGGTGCTGGGAACACAGCAGCGAACAAAACGGATAAAGTTCCTGCCATCCGGAACCCCACATTCCAGTCTGTAGGCTCCTGGGTTGGGGTAGAAAAACAATAAACCAAGAAAAAACAAATATTTATGTCAGGAGGCGCTGAGCCAAGAAGCCTGAATAAAGTCAAAGTGAGGCTGAACAGTAAGTGGAGTGAAGGGTGGTACCTAAGCAGCCACCAGAGGAAGGAGGGGACCCACTGAGGGGCCTGCAGAGTCAGGCTGGCCCTGCTAGGACAGGGCCACAAAGACCACGGAGGGAGTAGGCTGCAGCCAGGAAGGGGGGGGGGGCGGGGGGGGACACGACCCGCACATCAGGGAGGGCCTTACAGCCCACGGAAAGGCCTGTGACTGCTATGCTGGGAAGGTGGTCAGTCACTGGAGGGGTGTGAGCGGAGGAATGACATGCTGTGGCTTCTCTTCAGAGGCGTCACCCTAACCCCACAGAGAATTAGCTTCAAGGGGCTAAAACAGAAACAGGGAGGCCGGCTGGTTGGCCAGTGGAGTAGTCCCGGGAGAGGTGAAAACTGGCTTGGGTTTGGAGCAGCAGCAGTAAAGGCGGGGAGAAGCGGTGAATTCTAAGTAAATGTCAAAGATAAAACGGTATTTGCTGATAGACTGCACGTCAGCTGTGAGAGAAATAGAGGAGTCAGGAATGACTCCAAGCTCATCAATTTTTAAGTTAAAAACCAAATATTCTCTAAGCCTAAAATACCGTGAATACATTGAAAATTTACATTAGGAGTGGTGAGAGAAGAAAGACTTGATTAGGAAAGAAAGAAAAGACAGACGGGAAGGAAAGATAAGGAGGAGAGGAAGCCACGAAGACTCTAGGGCTAATACAGAAAGAGGCTATTCAGAAAGAGGTGTGCCTGTAATTTAAGGGGTTCAGAACAGGCCTCCCCAGCACATGACACCTTGGTGTGTGGATTATTTTGACATGAAGGCAACAGAGTCTCTGAGGATTCAAGGGAAACTTTTACCTCTCCCTTAATTTAAATTAGGGAGCTTGCCCATAATAAGACTTACCGCCAGAAATAACTTTTTTCGACCCATCTACAGAGCAGGGCAAACTTGTAATTAATACACATCTGCTTGTCTTATCACCTGCAATGACCCTCTTCCCCCTGCAGCCCCAGGAGCCTTGCCGCGTTCTTCACTCAGAATGTCACACAGCCCGTTTCCCAAGTCTGTCCCCGATCCTCTCCTGCATGTGGGGCTCCCATGCATATGTATGTAATTAAATGCAGTTATTTCCTCCAGTTATTCTGTCTCCTGTCTCTTGATTTTCAGACCAGCCACAAGAACCTAGAAGGGTAGAGAACGAGTTCTTCTGCCCCAAGAGTACTTAAAGCCATGCAGTCTCTCCCGCCACCCCTGGTCTGTCATCGAGATCTGAAGTCACCAGGCGAGAGCAGAGGGAACAGAACATCTGCAAGTGATCCCTTGTGAGACCACACACACAAAATTGTGCAATTCATGTGAAAAGGCACCCTGTCAACTGGCAAAGACATTTTTTAGACAAAAAAATTCTTCAGCAAGTCACCTGCGTTTCCAGTAAAAGAGGAGAACTCAGCCTTTCCCATCTCCCTGGCAGACAGACCACAGTCATACCAGCTCCTTCCCGGGAAACACTGGCTCAGCTGAGGGGTCTGCCGTGCTGGGCTGCTTCAGAGAGCCATCAGCTCTTTAAACAAATCAGACTCTTGACTTTTGTCTGCATAAACCAAAGCTTCTTTACTAGAAACTCTTCAGAAACACATCTCGCAAACCGGGTATATGAACTGAAGTTCAAATAGACAAGGAAGCTTTTCACTTCTAAATTATCAGTTCAAACCCACCCTCGAGTCGGGGTAACACACCAATGACATGGGTTCCCAGACTGTGTACCCAGGTGCCTCCTGGTACCAGCAAGCCCCCCAGACGCCACAGGAGACGGTTTAAATTAGAAGGAAACTGCAATGCTAGACACGCAGCAAACCCCACTTCAGGTATTCAGTTTCAAAACTAGATCATGGTGCGTTCCTTTCCATTACGTCATCATCATCACAAAACAGGGTGGTTGCAGTGATAAAAGTACCACAAAAAAATTTTTTTAAAGAATCAGGGACTTCCGGCCAAGATGGAAGCATAGGTGGACACACTGTGCCTCCTCGCACAACCAAAAGAGGGACAACAACAATTTACAAACAAAAACCCAGAACTGACAGAAAATCGAACTGAGTGGAAGTCCAAACCCAAGGAGTTAAAGGAGACACGTTCATCCAGACGGTAAGCGGGGCGGAGCCGGGCAGAGAGCGCGCGGCAAGACGCGGTTTGTGGAGCGGCACCGGCAACGCTGCAGCCGCCCGGAGAGGCCCGCAGCCAGCACACTCAGTGAAACCCGCGGCTGGCCCACCCGCACCCAGCGGGGCTGAGGCTGGTGGACCAGGCAGTCCCTCATTCGCGTGCAGATAAATGGGGAGAAAAAACCAGGGAGCGGAACAGACCGCGCGGCCCACCAACGCGGGGAAATAAAGCCTCAAACCCCCGACTGAAAATACCTGTGGGGGTTGAGGCGGCAGCGGGAGGAACTCCCGGCCTTACAGGAGAGTTCGTTGGGGAGACCCACAGGGTCTTAGAACGTACACAAGCCCACCCACCCGGGAATCAGCACAGAAGGGCCCACTTTGCTTGTGGGTAGTGGGGGAAGTGACTGAAGGCCCGCAGAGAGCGAAGCAAGCGCCATTGTTCCCTCTGAGGCCCCGCCCCCACAGACGTCACAACACAACAACGTGGGTTACCCCACCCTGGTGAACACCTAAGGCTCCACACCCTATACGTAACAGGCCTGCCAAGAGGAAAAAAAATGGCCCAAATGAAAGAGGAGATCAAAACTCCAGGAAAAATACAACTAAGCCACAAAGAGATGGCCAACTATCAGATGCACAGTTCAACACACTGGTAATCAGGATGCTCACAGGATTGGTTGAATTTGGTCACAAATTAGATGAAAAAATGAAGACTACACTAAGAGAAATAAGGGGATATACAGGGAACCAATAGTGATGAGAAGGAAACTGGGACTCAAATCAACAGTGTGGACCAGAAGGAAGAAAAAAACATTCAACCAGAAAAGAATGAAGAAACAAGAATTCAAAAAAATGAGGAGAGGCTTAGGAACCTCCAGCACATCTTTAAACGTTCTAACATCCGAGTCACAGGGGTACCAGAAAGAGAAGGGGAAGAGCAACACGTTGAAAACTTATCTAAACAAATAATGAAGGAGAACTTCCCCAATCTGATGAAGGAAATAGACTTATAAGAAGTCCAGGAAGCTCAGAGAGTCCCAAAGAGGAACACACCAAGACACATCATAATTACATTACCCAAGATTAAAAATAAGGAGAGAATCTTACAAGCAGCAAGAGAAAAGGAGACAGTTACCTACAAAGGAATTCCCATAAGACTGTCAGCTGATTTCTCAAAAGAGACCTTGCAGGCAAAAAGGGGCTAGAAAGTAGTATACCAAGTCATGAAAGGCAAGGACCTACACCCAAGATGACTCTATCCAGCAAAACTTTCATTTAGAATGGAAGGGCAGATAAAGTGCTTCTCAGATAAGGTCAAGTTCAAGGAGTTCATCATCACCTAGCCTTTATTATATGAAATGTTAAAGGGTTTTATATAAGACAGGGAGGGATATCAACAGGGGAGTGGGAGGGGGAGAGAGGAGGAAAAGGTGCAGAGAATAAGTAGCATAAACAGTAGGTAGAAAACAGACAGGGGGAGGTTAAGGATAGTATAGGAAATGTAGAAGCCCAAGAACTTATGTGTAGGACCTATGGACAAAAACTAAAAGGCAGGGAATGGGGGGTGGAAGGAGGGGAAATGGGACAACTGTAATAGCATAATCAATAAAATATATTTAAAAATAATAATAAATAATAAATAAAAAGAACCAAACAGGGTAGCAGCGTGCAATGCGACTCCCAGGACAGACAGGGTGTGCAGTGCAGCCCGCCCATTAGTATGTTTCTGTGGTTATCTAAGAATGAAGTACACATTTTTCTTCCACTTTATGGGTATTATTTTTTTTCAGATAGCTACTGTTAGTACACAACACTTAATAAAATTATTTGGACCTAACTACTTAATAAATTGAATTATTAGTTATTCTTTTTGGCTGAGAAGTGCCAAGAAAAAATCACTGAGACACTAAAGCCATCATGAACAGAGAAAGTTTAAGCTTTCTCCTTAGCAGCTAACAGTTTTTGCACGTTGGTCCCTCTTCTGAGTGCTTCACAATATTCATACTTTTAAATCCACATCCCCTATGAGATTGGTACTGCCACTGGCACAAGTTCACAGATGAGGACGAGATTATGGAACTCTCTGGGTCACACATGTGAGACCTAACCGTTCTGAACCAGACACAGGCAGAAATGACACACGAAGCAAGGCACGCACACCTGGGAGTGCCTCCGCCCCTGCCCTCCACGCCCGCTCCACGGACAACTGAGGTTTCCTACGGAGAACTGCTCCTCCCACTTCTCAGCTGCAGGTCTGCTACGAACTTACGAATCCAACATAGACTCAGACCTGCATTTATGTGCACTGATTTTCTTTAAAGATATTATAAGTTACTTTTCTGGCAATGAAACTGAGACAGTGGTTAAATCACAAGCACCGCACTTTCAGGATAGGTGGAAAACTGCAATATGCAAATTTGAAAACTTTAACCTACAAGGAGGAAAAAACATAAACTCCAACCAAGTACAAAGAGCTGCTCATTTTTGTTGCTTTTTTCTCCCCTTCAAAATTTATATCAGATCTAGAACCTCAAAAATGGAGATTCAGAAAAATGAGAGAGGCAATATAAAATGTGACAGGGGAAAACAGACCCTTTGGACTGAGCGTTGTTATTTTTCAGATACTATACAATCCCATGCCGATAGAATATGCTATTCTGGGCATGATACCAGCACTGAACAAAGAAAAGTCACAAATCGGGAATGACAATCACTCTGTCCGTGAATGAGATAGCTGGGAAAGGAACACATCTTTCTTAATAGAGCCTCAGATCAGAAACCTAAATCTTTATCCTCAAGCAGAAAATTGACCCAGTGGTTGAAAAAAATCTAAGCTACAACTTAAATTTGCATCAAATGGACCTGCTGGATTTGTTTCAGTTTCACCGTGCATTTCTCATGATTAATAAATTATATTATAGGTGTTCAAATTGCTATGATAGGCAATCCATCACCCAGTGTCCTCAAGTTATCAGCACCGCGACTGTGCACCCAGCACCCCGGGCAGAAACCTTTCAGACGCCGACTCCAATACCGACGAGCTCAACCGTTCTAGGGTCTACGTGGAACCCCTGCGGAGGCGGTCACCGCAGCAGGGACAGGTAGGCAGCAGAGTCTGAAACTTTTAATTATGGACCGAAGGCCATTTAAACTTTTAGGTAGCTTCAGAGTATTAAAATAATTCAGCAAGGTTTTCAAGAAATAATGAATTCTATGTACCCCTAATTTCAGGGGACTTTCCATTCTTCTCATGGCCACATATAAACAGTTCCTAAATTTACCTGAACCAGTGACATTCTACATTCTTCTCGGAAAGGTCTACGCACGATTCATTTTCACTTAAGTAAAATGTCCTAAATTCTTTGAAAAAAATTGAAAACAAGCATAAACTCTGCTTTCATTTTAAAATGAACAAGCACAGTCTCATAAGGGCCAACGGCTAGATAAGTATTCAAAGAGACGGAAATGGACTTTTGAAAACAAAATGCTGCATACTAAGAGAACTATGTACATAACATCAAAAATGTGAGGCCTCTGGATGGCTTTTTTAAAGCTGCCTTCCTACTACCCTTGCACCGCTTAGACTAGCGCCGCCCTGCAAGCGCGTGCAGCTGGAAAAATGGAACAAGGTAAAGTACAAAGTGAGAGCAGGACAAGTGCCACCAGAGCTTCAGCGCCAGAGACACGAAAGTGTCATTCATGTAGAGGCTGAACTGTGCAGGCAGCCTTTCAAAAAGTTATAAAATCCTTTCACTTTTACAGGGATCTTTCTCCCTTTTCACTAACTTCCCCTGAGAGTTTACTGAAGCCACTCTCCTTTCCGAGCTGCCTATGAACACAGACACGGTCAGTGCGGACAGAGCTCAGGGGAAACCTCCACCGAGACGAGGAGGAACCAGGAAAGGAAACAAAGAGCCCCTCGCGACCTGTCATGCACGTGTGCGTGACACCAAACATTGGCACAGCCTTCAGACACCGACGACTGGTCACGGAGAGCACGACAGAGCTTTAGGAACGTCCCGAACGTACTGACGCAGCACGTGTAGAAACACACGGCTACCCAAAGGTAAGCTCAGGGGCACGGGGGGTCACTAGATGTGGGGGCGCCCCTACATGCAGTATTTCTGCAGCACCCACAGTGTGCACGCCCTCTGGAGAGGGGTTGCAGGGAACCTGCCCTGGAGCCCGCACTGAGCAAGGCACTGGCCCCGGTGCCCTGGGGACTCAGAAAGCGCCTGGGAGTTGGAGGGCCTGAAGGCCGGTGCCACACACCTGCCCTCTCGGCCTCAAGATGCAGTCCCGAGAAAGACTCTCAGTTACAAGTAACAAGTATAACAAGTATTGGGGGGGGGGGGGGAACAGCAGAGAAGAAAACAGCTGTTGCTGGACCGTGCCAGTCTCCACATTTAGATGAAACTGTCCGTTCCCATAAGAAAGTTTACCAACTAAAGAGGAAGCAGCCAACAAACTTTAAATATACAATATCTGACAAGAGGGAGCATACAAGGAGTGTGTCCATTAATCAGAAGAAAATTTAAAAATTAAAAAAAAGGAAAAAAGAGAACGCAATACAGTCTTCTACGGCCTGGCCACCCAGATGTTGCTGCGACAGAGCTTCCTTTCAGAGTATGAAGGCCATCTGAAATACCTCTCTGCAAATCGTCTAAATGCCAGCCAACATTTCAGCCCATTAGTGTTGTTTAAAGTATTTAACTCTACAGTTATAGCTGTAAAGGCGTCAGTCTAGTTGTCTGAAGTGTGCATTCAGGAGCTGGGGCTCGCCTAATCTCTGCGATCGCATCTGTGAAGTGGGTTTCTCCCCTGTAACAGCAAAAGGGCAGGAGTGGGCCTGGCGGCCCAGGTGATGGACTGAAGGAGGATGCGTGTGGCACAGTCCTGGCCCGCCATCTGGGCTCAGTCCCAGGAGTGGTCCCGCCCGTGCACGGCTCTGACCAACTACCTGCGCCGTTCACCATAAAACACTTTACTGAAGTAGGAACTCACGTCTTCTAACAAGATAAACGCACACAAACTCCGTCCACGTTCCCCAGTCTGCGAGCCACGAGGGCCCTCCCCAGGGTCGGGGAGCGGTGTGACCCGGAGGACAACACGACCCCCAACCGGGAGGACAGTCCCCTCGGGTCGCTCGGCCAGCGGCCGAGCCCGGGGGCTGGATGGAGGCACGGCAAGGCCCCCATCCTCGCCCTCCATTCGGAGCACGCCCTGCCCCGAGCGCTGTCAAAGTGCAAGGAAACGGCCCGGGACGACGTCTCCCGCAGGGTCGGAGGTCGTCTTCGGGGACCCCGTCGCAGCCGCCGCCCCGGCCACACCTCCATCCAGGAAGTGGCCAGGGCCTTAGAACGGGGGTCAAGGGGCCGGCGAACAGGGGCCGGGCTGCCTGCAACGGCCGCCGCCCCCTCCCGCGCCGACCGGCACTCACAGGTGACGATGGGCTTGTTCTCCATGGTGTAGATCACCGGCGGCAGCGGCTCCTCAGGGGCGTCCATGGGCGTCCGGCGTCACCGGCCCGGCCCCCCGCGCCCCATGGGCAGCCCCGAGGCCGCACCCGGCCAGCCCGAG
This sequence comes from Micronycteris hirsuta, assembly GCA_004026765.1. Classification (NCBI taxonomy): domain Eukaryota; kingdom Metazoa; phylum Chordata; class Mammalia; order Chiroptera; family Phyllostomidae; genus Micronycteris; species Micronycteris hirsuta. Next base: position 52,668 of record PVJI01006303.1, on the reverse strand, counting down.
CCTGAGCGGCACCCCCGGCCGCAACAGCGACGCCTGCCCGGCCGCGGGAGGAAGCTCCCCAGCCGGCCGCCTGCAGCTGCCGGCCGCATTCACTTCCGGTACCGGCTCTGCCGCGGTACCGCTTCCGGGACGCGCGTCTTAAAGGGGAGGGCTTCCCGCCCGAGCGAGCGCTGTCCTCCGACAGAAAGGCGGCCAGGCGGTGCGGCGTACTGAGTGGGAAGGCAGGCCGCGGATCAAACTGGGCGGTGGCAGCTGCTGGCAACTGTGCGAAGCTGTAGTGGCTGCACTGCTGGGAGCCGCCCCCGGGACGGGCGTCTCCCTTGGGCGGACCGGGCACCTGGCCTCCCGGAGCAAAGGGGACGCTGCGGGGCTCCCACGACATCGTACCTTCCTAGGGTGGGTGCACGTGGCCGCGAGGGCCCCCTCCACTGCCCCGCCCCGCCCCGCACCTGGTGACGTGGGTAGGCCCCCACCGAGCCTTCCCAGCCCCACCACGCAGATTCCCCAGGCTGCAGCTACGGGAGGTGGGGGTCACTGACAGCATGTGGACAGGGATATGACCCCCGGGGCCAATGACAAGGACGTGTGGGCGGCCCTGGCTGGGGGTGAGGGGAAAGTATCACTGGCAAAGACATGTGGACACAGGCATGACCCTGGAGTGACTGACAATGACGTGCGGATACAGGCAGTTTCTCATCGTGTGGGCCTGCAGGTAGCCTAGCCTTGTTATTTTCGCCCTGTGCTGGAGGCCTCAGGCGGAATCCGTTAAGACACGGGTTAATTCCCTCCACTGGGCTAAATGGCAGTTAGCCCTTGCAAAACCCTCTGTCTTGTGTTTTCTTGTTACACTGGTCTTATGAAGCAATATTGCCATAAAGTAGAGCAAGATCACTATCTTCTCGCTACAGCCACAAACCCTACAGCAAGCACCCCAGTGCTCCCTCCAGGCTCACCTCCAAGGCCAACTTGCCACAGATCCTTCCAGATTGTTGGAATGAACCGCCTCTCTCTCTGACTCCACTTCTGTCAGCCCTCCTTTCCTGTGCCCCTGACACTGTAAAAGTTTTGACTTCAGGGACACGCATTTTACTTGTATCACCAGCCCGCACCCTTCCCAATCCAGGCACGTAGCACTTTCATGGAGTAGGCAGTGGTACATATTTTGGGAATGCTCCAAAACGGAACCTTACTTTTAACTGCATGTAAATTTCTTGTGTAAGTTAAGTATGCCTAGGGTAACTTTTGCAAATGTAATAAAATAAATGTACATGTGAAATAGTCTGAGTGTGAACACAGCTGCCAAGTGTGTGGGAATAGTGCAGCCTGGTGCACCATAGCTGGGTGGGGAGGCAAAGATCAGAGCTAGGCTGACTGGAACCCGCGAGGCAGGCAGAGTACCGGGAAGAAGGGGCTAGGCAGGCATGGAGAGCCAGCGTCTGTGCAGGGGTCCCTGTAAGTCCTTGGCTGCTGGGCTCAGAGCCTGGAGAATGTGTAGGATGAGCCTCCGTGTGGCTTACCAGGAAGAGGCTGTTACAGAGTTGAGAACAGCAGGAAGACCAGAGGTCACACAGGGCTACGGGAAAGACCTCGCTGGTACCTCCTTAACACCCGGCTCAATAGGAACACTCCACTGAGGACCATGTGCCCAGGGGTCAGCCAACTTTATCTGGGAGGGCCCAGATAAGTATTTTAGGCTTTAACGCCATATACAGTTTTTGTCACACATTTTTGCTTGGGATTTTTTTAAAACAATTATTTAAAAATATAAAAACTGCCCTAGCCAACTGGCTCATCAGGGCACATACCTAGGTTATGGGTGCAATTCCCAGGCCAGGCACATATAGGAGGCAATCAATTGATGTTTCTCTCTCACATTGATGTCTCCCTGCTCCCTTCTCCCTTACTCTCTCTCTAAAAATCAATGAAAACATATCCTTGGGTGAGGATTAAATATATTTTTATATAAACTATTCTTAGCTCAAAGGCCATACAAAAACAGACCATGGCCAAGAGTGGCCTGGGAACCATCTCTAACCCCTGCCCTAAAATAAGGCCTACACTAGACCTACCTTAAGGAAATGTAAAGCAAGCCTTGACAAGGTCAGCAAGAGAGATGTGAACATTGAATCCTGCCAAGTAGGGGACACCTAGACATTTCTCAGATCCAGCCTAACATAGAGTAAACCCAAGCCTACACAAGGTCAAGGTGATAAAAACAGTAATTGAACTGCCAACTACCACAAATGTCAGGACTCTTCTGTGGAGGATGATCCAGAGTCTCTATGACTTATAATTTACCAATGTCCAATATATACCAAAAGATGTACTAGACATGCAAAAAACAACGTAGAAACCACAGTCAAGAAAAAAGTAGTCAGCCGTGGCTTGTGTAGCTCAGTGGATTGAGCGCGGGCCTGCGAACCAAAGCATTGCTAGTTCAATTCCCAGTCAGGGCACATGCCTGGGTTGCAGGCCAGGCCCCCAGTAGGGGGTGAATTAGAGGCAACCACACATTGATGTTTCTCTCCCTCTTTCTCCCTCCCTTCCCCTCTCGCTAAAAATAAATAAATAAAATCTTAAAAAGAAAAAAGAAATCAATAGAAACCACTTCCCAGATAGTCCAGATGTTGTATCTACAGATAAAGACTATAAAGCAGCTATAATGTATATATCCAAAGAATTAAATGAAAAAATGGTTTTAACCAGAAAAGAGAAAGGGACTTACTGCAAAGCTGATAGCAAGTATAAAAAAGAATGGAATTCTAGAACTGATAAGTATGACCGAAATGAAAATTTTACTGCATTGGCTTAATAGCCTATTGGAAATAGAAGGAATGGATGATCCTAAAGACAGATCAATACAAATTATTCAGCCTGAAAAAGAGAAAGAGGATTGAAGAAAAATGAACAGAGCCTTAGAGATCTGTGGGACAATATAAAGGGCCCTATCATCATGTTATAAGTCTCAGAAGAAGAGACTTAAAATAGGGCAGGTATTTTATTTGAAAAAATAATGGCCAACATCCACAAAGGCATGAAAAAGATCGATTTATAGGTCAAGGCGCCCAGCAAAACCAGAATTCACACAAAGAAAACACAGGGACATCTCAGTCAAACTTGAAAACCGTGAAGAGAAAATCTTAAAAGCGGCTCACCAAGAAAGACACGGTACATTCGGGAGCAATGACGACTATCCCCACGGTCTCCTCATCAGACACAATGAAACCAGGAAACAGTGGTATAAACCAGTAAAGTGCTGAACGTTAAAAACTTACCCACAACTCTATGTCCAGAAAAACTACTCTAAAAACTAAGGGCAGATAAAGACACTTCCAGATAAAGTTGGGAGAATCTGTGGCCAGCAGGCAGGTACTGTGGGAAACACCAAAGGATGTTCTTCAGGGCGGAAGGAAACGGCACCAGGTGGGAACTGGGACCTGTAGGAAGGACCGGTCAGCCTTGCAAGCAATCAGCAAGGTGGTCAAAGTGGTCGTTACGCGTTTTTCTTCCCCTAATTTCCTCTGGAGACAAATACACCTAGTAAGTTTGTGTGATGGTTTAACAATGTATGTATAAGACATAACAATGATGGTACTAAGGACAGGGTTCCTGGAGGACTCACACATTTGGAGTCTGCTGAACTCGTGAAGTGGGAGCTTTCAGGTGAGGAGTGAGAAGTGGGTGCTGGGAAGGCTCACGTATACAGAGAGAAGATTGGAGTAATACAAAGCAGCTTGAAATAGAATTTGATATCAAGATATCCATCCCTAGAGGAAAACTCAAAAAAAAAATATTTTTTTAAGGGTTTGGCTAAGATGCCAGTAGAAGTAAAATGGAAAAATATAAAACATTTGATTAATCCAAAGGAAGGCAGGAAAGGAACAGTGAACAAGGAAAAAGCAGAGTGGACCACACAAATGACCAGTCATCGCTTGAAAAGAGGCTCAGCCACCAGGCGATACCACGGAAATGCACATGAAAGTGACACCTCACTTCACGTCTCCTCACGAAGCTGACATAATTTGTTTTTTTTAAAACCTGACAGCACCTAGTGTAGCCCCCAAGCCCAGGTCTCCAGGTCATGGGTCTGTTCGCACAGAGACATTCCCCACAGCCTCTGAGAAAAGTCACACAACTGTTCTTTGGTGACGACGCAGACACCGTGCCCTGCCCTGCAGGGCCAGCTCTGGTGGGGAGGAAGTGTTTTCCTTCTGGAGGGGGCCAAGGGCAGGGCGAAGCTCTCCTGCTCAGTTTTAGGCGATTCCCAGGCTCGGGGGCAGTAAGAGGGCTCCTCGGCGGTTTGCTCTCTGAGCAGAACTATCACATTCTTTTCCCACATGGGAATGTAGAAAGTGCTTGATTTCAGCACAAATACTGCCTTAGCAATTCCTTTTCATCATGGCGAAAATGGTGGTATTACTATTAATCGATGTCCATTCTTTTTTCAGATTCTTCTGTCCTGAGACAGCATTTGTTGTTCTTTAAAGGTTGCCGGAACCTGAGCCCAGATGGCCTTTCCTGGTAGCCCATTACATTGTGTCCCGGCTGCAAAGAGCCTGTTCAATTATGTATTGGGATATAGCCCGTGCTGGGCCCGCACAGAGGAGCCGCAGGGTCTGCTCTGTCCCACTGCTCAGGCCCCCTCCACCGGGCCAGCGACTGTCCCCAGCAGGCTTGTTCAGAATGGCCCAAGCCTAGAAGCAACCAGACGCGCTTTGACGGGGGACTAGTTAGACAAGCTGTCTGCCCGCACCACAGGACACCACCACAATCAAAAGGACTGAGCTACTCATGCGCATAGCAACCTGGGTGAGTCTTGAGAGAATGATGCTGAATGCAAAACGTCCAACCTCAGACAGCCGCATAGTCTGTGATTCCATTTATAGGATATTCCTGAAGTGACCCATTATAAAAATGGAGGACAGGTTAGTGGTTTCCAAGGGTTAAAGAGGGGTGCAGGGTAAGGTGGGAAGGGGAGTGTCTATAAAAGGGCAACAGGGAGAATCTTTGTGGGGACCATATCAGTGTCCACATCCTAGACGTGATGCTGGACTGGGGCTGTGCAATGTCACCCCTGGGGCAATCCGGGATCCCTCTTACAACTACCCATGAACCTACCTTATCTCAAAATAAAAGTTTAATAAAAAACCCAACTGAGGGCCCTGGCTGGTGTAGCTCAGTGGATTGAGCGCGGGCTGGGAACCAAGCGGTCCCGGTTCGATTCCCAGTCAGGGCACATGCCTGGGTTGCAGGCCAGGTCCCCGTGAGGGCCACGTGAGAGGCAACCATACATTGCTGTTTCTCTCACTCTCTTTCTCTCTCCCTTCCCCTCTCTCTAAAAATAAATAAAAAAAAACAAACCCAACTGACTTTAAAGTAGTAACATGTGAGTCTCCAAAGAATCCACAAGATACCCTGCGTGTCGCTCGCCTCTCTGTTTAAGCACCTCACTCCCCCCGGGGGCAGCACGGAGCTGAGCCTCAGGTCAAAGGTCATCTTCCAATGCATTTAATGTGTACATTTAACCAAGCCTTCCAAAATCAATATCTTCAGATGGGCCAATAATCCACAAAGGAAATAGAATTAGTAACAACTGTGTACAGAAATAATCTGCCTCATGAGTAACCAAGGAAATGCCATGTAAACTTTTTTTCCTATAATTATCAAAAACCTGGCAGAAAAAAAAAGACACGCTAAGGAAGGGGAGGGTGTGGGGACCTGGGCAGAGCAACAGGCTGGCGGGCACCTCAGGAGACTGAGGTGCCACCTTTTTAAAAGACAGTGACACCCTTTTGTCCTTTGATCCAGAGACGAGACTCCTAGAGCTCTTTAAGGCGTCTCTCCCAAACCTTTATGGATAAAAACACATCTTCCAGCATCGTTTGCAGCATCAGCTAGAAATTGGAAATGACCTAAAATAAATACTAATAACTGTGTTACATAAATTCTGCCATGTCCACTGATGAACTGTTACGTCACCATCAAAACGGTGTTTGGAAAGGGTTTCAGATAGTTCAGAAATACCGATAATGTTACTTAAGAAAAGTCGATCCCTGGATCATAAAATTTCCAGCAATGACAATGATTGCTGCTGGCATTGTTTTTCTGTCGTTATTGGACTGACCACCTCTGCAGAAGTTTGCCAGAGAGAGAGGGACCCACCACTGCCCAGCCAGAAGAATCGTGGCAGCAGAGAGCTGGATAGGTTGAAATTTAGGCTTTAGCAACAGAGAAACCAACAGCCGGCACCTGCCTGTGATCTCATCTGAATCCTGGACCTCTCTAGACCTCTGGTTTAAAGTCTCCTGAGCATTTTGAAAGGAATAAACATGGCAAAAGAAGGTGAAAGGTGATAGATATGATCACAACCACATAAAAGCAAAAACTCAGAAGAGATGGGAAGGAATGCATCAAAATGCTGGCAGCAACTGTCGTGGGCCGAAGGGGACTTTGTCCCTCTGCATTCCACCACTCTGCACTGTTCACTGATCTGGAGGAGCCGTCTGTCTGCAGAAGGGCATGCACGGTGGTTAGGCAGCCGACTCTGAGCAGGGTACGTGGATTCTGAAGTACTCCTCCCTTCTCCGAAATCTCAACTTTCTCATCAGAAAGCAGGGCTCATGACAGAGCGTTTCCTCCAAAACGTGTATCCCACGTGCCCGAGCCCCACAAGATTCCTATCTCCGTGTCACAGAGGGGAAGTGGAGGCACAGACCCCTGTGGGGAAGCAGAGCCCGGGGGCTCGGACACACGGGGACACAGTGAGCTCCTTGCTCAGGTCAACTTGAAGCCAGCAGGAGGTGAAGGGCACCGTGAGAATGCAACCCAGGCCCCAGGCCCCAGTCCCACGAGTCCTCCTCGGCACAGTTAACTATTGAGGTCCTTGTGTATTGGTCTCATAAAGAGCCCGCTCTCCACATTTACTCATACAGAAACAATGTCCTCTTCCCAGGTTCGATTCTGCTTTATGTGACTTAAATAATTAGCGATGATGAAATCAAACCTGGCACCGTAGAGGGCGTTTCTGGACATTCTGTTCAAAGCTCCTATTTTTAGCTCAGTTGCCTTTTCCTTGGCTTTCCGACAGCCTGGATTCTTGCTCTCCCCTTTCAAGCTCATGTTATCCTGCAAGAAGCCTGTCCATGCCCAGGCCTCCCGTCCCTCAGCGGCGTCCCTGCTCAGTGGGGGTGGGAGGCCGCGAGCAGAAGCGACCACATTGCTAGAGATCCTCATCTGTCCTCCACCCACCTTTCCAGGCTGTTCTCAAGCCCAAGGAGCCACCCCCTGCCCTGGTGGCAGAAGCCAGCTGTGGCCTGGCCCAGCCTTCGGGTGCAGGGCCCACACCTCTCGCGCCAGCCCCTGGCATACCTAATATTGGGATGACGGGAGCAGGGAGAGGAGAGGTGAAGGGAAGGCCGAGTTGAGGGCCTGGCTGCCCAAAATGCCAACCTCAGGGGCACCAAAACTTCATTGGAATGGGTGGGAAGAGTGGCATCGGCTCACCCAGATTTCCACTCATCACTTCCCACATAAGCGGCACAATGTAAGGTCACCTGGTCACAGTGGCCCACGGGGCGGGCACAGACTCCAGCAGACACGTGGGGGTGTCCAGGCCATGTGCCCTCAGCTCACTCTGACGGAACTGTCATGGGGAAGCCCATGCACTCTGGGACTTTCAGGGGTTCCTCTTTCCTGTCCAAGGCCCTGGGACCTTCTCCAAGGATACAGAGCAGGCTGAGCAGTGCCAGGGAATTGGCGCCACCAGGTCCTTCCCCACCAAGTGGGTACATGTATCTGCCAAGCCCCCTTTGCTCAGAGTGCCTCGTGCACAGCTGCTGAGAGGCCCAGCAGGGCTGAGCCCACAGAGATAACCAGCAGCGACGGGCACTGTCATGGCCCCTTGTCCTTCCCTCCTCGCCCTCCCCACTCCCTTACTCCCCTCTCCGGGGCCACCTGGAAATAAACCACCTGCACCCGAGTCCTTGAGTCCTTGCTCAGTCAGAGACCACTGTGGTTCTGATGCCCACCCACACTGCCCAGCCCCCACCCAAGAGGGCCACCCGTGGTTGCCCAACAGCCTAAAACAGATGCATGCTTGGCCTGGTTACTGAAAATCAATGATTCATTTATTATTTCAATGTTTAATGTTTAATACGCTGCTTCGGAACTTGGCTGGCTCAGAACCACCTGTAATAAATGCTTCGTTTGGAGCCTTAAGGGTACTTAATGGTTATAAATAGAAAGCCCAGTTGCTCCCTGGGTCCTTTCAGGGAGTGTGGGAACAATGTGTGGGGACCGCGGCTGTGAGGCGGGCTGGGCAGCCATCCTGGCCAAGCGCCCGCAGGCCTCAGCCCAGCTCTGGTGGGATCTAAAGGCCTTCCTCAAAGGGTCAGCCAGCCCGAGCGGTCCTGGCGGAGTGCGCCAGGAGCTGCAGACCTCGGTGACGAAAGTGGCAGAGCCGGGCAGGCCTGGTTCTGGTGGGAACTAAAGGCATGCCTCAGCCACGGGGTGCCTCACCGTCCTGGGACGTGGGTATGTCCACCAATCCGGAAGCTTCCCGAACCCCCTGGTTTTGGAATTCTATGGAGGCTTCCTTGCATAGGCCTGATGCTTCGTTACCTGTTTCCAGCTCCTCTCCCCTCTCTGGAGAATGGGGGGTAGGGGTCTGAAAGTTCCAAGTTTCCCATCATGGCTTAGTCTTTCTGGGGACCAGCCCCCATCAGGAGCCCACCCAGCGTCACCTCATTAGAACAGAAGCAGCTCCTAGGTCATTATCACTGAGGAACTGACAAGCGTTCCGGGAGCAGTGGGCCCAGGAGGGCTGAGGAGATACTTTCTGGACTACAGAACCTCACACCCTGAGGGCAGGGCACCCTCCGAACCCCGGAGAGCCCCATGTGGCCCGAGAGGTGGGCACATCTCCTTCCACGCCAACACCGTCACTGGTCAAGGGGGCGCTCCTTTCTGGTTGGAAGCAGCAGGAGAGGATTGGAGCAGGAGGAGAGGGCGGCAATTTGTACCCATACTGCCATCTTCCAGCACTGAAGGGCACATCCTGAGATGCAGTTTCCCCATCACGTCCACATGGCAGGGTCACCAGAGGCAGTGCCACCTCCTCATTTTGTATAAGGGCGGAGGGTCCATCTGATGGCCTTGGGCTGGCCCCGTGGGTCAGGTTTCTTACAAAGTCCTGGACAGGGGACTGACCACCTAATTAGAGACATCATCAGAACGCTTACCAGGAAGTGAGACATTGTAAAACAGTGATGAGGGGGGGCAGTCTATGTCCTGGAGGCTTTCTGGTCCTGGACCGAGACCGAGGACCTGCGGGGAACTGGATGAACCCCTGGGCAGATGTGCGGACAGCGGGGTGGAGCTGTACCCCAGCCCTGCGGCTGGAGGACAGACTGCACCTGAGTCCTTTTAAGTCTGAGCCCCTGTCCTTCAATGGGAGGGGCAGACAGGAGAGCCCCACCTCAAGCTGCTCCCCTGGTGGAGGGTTCAGATTGTAGTCATTTTGCAAACAGGTTGGACACACACCTGGCTAGAGCCAGCTGTCGCCTCCTCCCATCCCAGCCTGTTTAAAGTCTTCAAGGACATCCCCAGGCTACTGCAGACACCTCCTGGTTTGCAGTGCTCTGGGGTCCCCAGAATCCCCTCCTCTGACTCCCAAGGCCTCACCTCACACTCTGGGCCTGTGGAGAAGAAGGGGACAGACCTGAGACAGTACTGGTTCTTGCTTCTCCTGGATGGAGCTATCATCCCTGGCCACAGACTTACACGCCTGTTCTGCAAGACACACCCTTCTAGAAGGCCATTTGAGGGCCTCCCTGGACTCCATAGTGTGATCTTAGGGGGGTCAGGCTTGGGTCCACACAGCTGGGGAACCCCTGCAAACTACATGCAGGATTCTCCCTGGGAGGGGGCGGGCTAAAGATACCACAGCCAGTGCCCCCGTATGTCACATGTCCCACGCATTCCATACTTTCTGCCCACTTTCCATAAAAAGTGCCCCCCGGAATAATATTCCTGTGTAACGCTCTCCCCACTGGTGGAGCCGGAGGCTGGATCAAGAGACATCACTAACCACCCCAAGAAGTCACAGGACAGTCCAGTTTCTTTAGTCTTTGGGGAGCGCTTCCCCCTGCCGCGTGGATCGCCTGGGCACCCCAGTGTCCTCAGGCACTGTACTGGGAGGAAACGTGAAAGTAAGAACGATTCAGGAGCGCAGATTTGTGATTTCACCACATTTCCTAATGGGGTTGTTCTTAAGTGCCCGCCCCCTTTCCCCTACTCTTTGTGTGTGTGCATACATGTGCACCCGTATATGTGTGCATGTGCTGGCACACATAGGCTCTGGATTGGGGGTGTATTTTAAAAGTAAGTTGCAGCTAGACGTGACAGCCTGTCTGCACTGGGCCTTTCCAGTTCTCAGGGGGCTGAGTGTGGACGCAGGCCCGGCCTCCACCGCCACCGCTGGGACCCCACACGGAGCAGAAGCATGTCGCCGAGGCAGTTCCCAGAGCAGAAGTGAAGCCATGAATCTTTCAGCTCAGTTTATTTTTCTTCAGACAGACCAACGCAACCCGGTAATAGCTCTTGGTTCTAACAAGTGTTCTTTTCTTTATAAAAAGAAAAAGAAAAAGAAAGAAAGAAAAAGGAGTCCTTGGTTTTCTCCATAGCATAAATTTTTACAAAAAATAGCTTTTGATGTATACATGCCTACTTTGGAAACCCTTTTGTCCTCGATGGCTTTTAAGACCTGTTTCAGGCAGACAGACATGTCATAGACTCTATGCACCAACTGCCTTCCTCCAGACGGTGGTGCCCCTTCTCCAGCTCCCCTCCGAAGGCAACCGGTATGAAAAGGGGAGGCTCGGCAAGTGCACCGAGGGCGCAGAGTGGGGAGCCGTGCAGCTGCCAGCCCCGTAGGCCCGGGTTCTGTACTTCCCTGGGGGGAAAAACCTGTGCAGACTAGAAACAAAAGAACAGGAGACAGACAGTCACGTTCTCTTATATTGTGGATATTTTATCCCTCTCGTTCACAGCAGCAACTTTAATAAATAAGCATGAGGCCTGCAGCATTTTATCTGGAAAACAGCGCCGCTCCGGCAGGCTCACGCACGCCTGTGTACACAGTGATCTTCGCAGAGCATGGCAAACAGTCAGGTGTTTGGGGACACAGGCTTTTAAAATCTAAGTTAGCTCCCCCCTCCCCTGGCTCCTACAGACCAAAAATACCTCTATCTTCAACTACATAAAGGTTGTGAGTAGCAAACTTGTAAAAATGAAGTGTACAAAAGGAACGTCCATAAACATATTTGCACCCTGTAGACAATGTGTCACCCTTTGGAACTGGCCAATGGTCAGCTATGGCAGATTGTCAACAATAGAAAAAGACCCCCAACGTCTGTCACACGCACTGGGATGGACGGTTTGTGTGATTTTCCATAGAGAGGTTTTCACTTCCGTTGACAGCGCTTGCTGACGGTCTTCATGTTTAATGATTAGTTGGTGGTACGTGACTTGCTGACGGTCTCTGTGATTAAGAAGCCAGCTGAATTTCCTGGCATTTAGGCAAGTAACATTTGATTGTCACAACATAACAGTTCTGAGACAATAAATACAAGCAGATCAGATGCATTTCTTCATTGTATCAAGTAACTCCAGTTTAATACAATTTAGTGCATTTCAGTATCTCATTCACAGTTTGACTTCTGTCCAAATACTTATGCAACGAAAAGTTAAGAAATGAAAAAGTGTACGAGAAAAGAAAACTCCAGGTGAACTTGTCATTTACAAAGCTTAAAAATTTAAAGCAATCCAATTGTCCTGGAAAAGAATGCGTGGCTGCCGCTGGGGCTGACTGGTGTCAGCTTCTCTGGTACTTCCCGGGTTCCCTGAAATGATCTTGTCCTTGAATTTCCCGAGTGGTTTGTGAGAAGGCCACCATTTTCACCGAATCAGCTAGTGGCAACCGCTTGTGCTAAAACCTAATTCACACGTGTCCACCCCATCAAGGAGAACACGGTGTGACACCTTCTACCCCCAAACTGTCCCTGTGTTTTTGCATCCTGACCCTGATATGCAAGAATGTGAAACCCGGATGTCCGCATGCACCCTGGCAGCCCCAAGCAGGGTCTGGACGAAGCCTGGCCCAGTCCCAGTGGGTGGTATGGCCGGGAGTGGGGTTGGAGGACCCAGGCCTGGGCATCCGGAGAGGCTGGCATTGCCGCGTGAGCTCCCTCACTAGACAAAGGGGCAGGCACGTGGGCCAGGGACGTGCTGTCTCCAGAGAGAAGGCCGGCGGGCACGGCAGGCCCGGCCATTTCAGTCCTGAGCCTGGTTACAGGGCAGGAGAGTTGGAAGCCAACTCACACCATTGGATGCTAAGTGCTGCATGCTGGGGAAGCATGCACTACTGGTGAGAGGTTTGCAGCGTGAGCTCACGCTCCGGGTTGAACGATTCAGCTGAAAGTCAGCTGGGCTGGAAAGATTCTATTTGGCTTATCCTATAGGTGTCTCGGGCAGAGACAAAGCAACATGCAGAGAGTTACTCATTCCCCAAATCTGACATCATCATTAGTCGCGTGGGTGTGGACGGCCTAGAGACAGTTCTCGAACTGCACGTGACTGCACCTGCCACTCTTCTTCAGACCGACATCATGCGCAAGAACTGAGTTACCGTGAGGAAGGTCCTCCTGCCTCGGCGCACAGGCGGTAACAGGGACAGCTAGATTCCGAATTAATCAGTGACCACACCTGCATTAATTTTTTTTAAAGAATGTGCTGTGTACATTGTTGCTTTGTTATTATTCAGTGGTTTCTATGTTCAGAGCTCCTCACTTCAACCAGATCCTGTGCTTCTGGAGGACAGGGACTACAAAGCACCTCGGATAGGGCCGTGAGTCTAGTATGCTGCCACCAAGTACTGGGCAACCAGTGCCCCTTCTTTCTCTGGGTTAACACTCATCAGTGGGGAGCGATTCCAAACGCTGCACCAGGCCTGTTTGGAGAAAAAGAGGGCGTACAGAAAGAAAAATCTGTGACCTGCTTTCCCTCTGATCGGCCCAGCCTTTCTCCAGCATCTGCTCGTGTGCAAGCAGTAAGCACAGTCACTGCGTACAATGCCATCAAAAAGATCCCATAGAGGGGAGCCAGCAAGTCCCCAGGTGCTGGTAGCTGCTACAAAGTCACCATGGAAATATCACAGTCACCTTAGAAGCCCCTGGAACTCCCCAGAGGGGGCCCAGAGAACCGCAGGCTTCTCCCCAGCTAGACACATGGGCTAGGCCCATGAGCCAAACTTTACGCACTGGGAAGGGCCAAGATACGTAGGTGGAAGATGACAAAGGACTTGGAACCTGGCGCCTGAGAGTGGGGCCTTGCCCTGAGCTGAGAAATATGCAGCCGGTGACCCCCGCTCCCCACAGGATCAGGGGGCTGGCTCCAGAGGCGCACTGCTGGCAACAGAGCCTGCCCCAGCAGGGAGGGCCAGCAAACACCGCCCAGCCCTTGCCCAGCCAAGAGCGAGTGTAGAGGACACCCTGGAGGCCACAGCACCTGCCGGCAGCAGCAACCAGCACAGCCTGTTCCAACACTCAGCTGAATTGGACGTGACAACATCAGCAACAGATGGAGCTCAGGAGTGGGTGTAAAGGCAAAGAATAAAGAAAAGCACTATTCTGCAATTTATTAGTTTGTAAAAAATTAAGAGCTCCCCTCCCCCTTTTCTTCTGAAGTGAATGAAAGGCAAGATGCGCCCTCTCAAAAAAAAAAAAAAAAAAAAAAAAAAAAAAAAAAAAAAAAAAAAAAAAAAAAAAAAGCCCGAACATTCGTGTTGTAGTTTTTATTGCTCCCAAAGGGCTTGGTGTTCGAGGCGCGAGCCGCTCTGGGTGAAATCAGAAGGAATCATTGAAATTTGAAACCTACACCCTGGTCTTGGTCTCCGTTTACAGAGGAGTCTGCACTGCTCATTCATTAACTCGGTGTAGAACTCACACATTACGTGTTAACTTCCAGGGGAAGGAACTTATCTGGGAAACCAGGACTAGTAAGTAACTAAGTGGTAAAAGATCTAAATTAGCTATTTTTTTTTTTTTGGTAATGGCTCTGCCCTGGGTACCCTCCCCCTTCCTTGTCTCCTTCAGAATGTTTTAGGTATTAATGACGTAGCCAATGACACCGATGAACACCCGTAAAGGCAGATGAGCAGCACGCTGTGTGAAGACAAATCAGCTCTAAAGCAGCCGCTCGGCCCCGAGGGAGCAGAGGGGTGTGCTTTAAGACAGAGGCAAGAACGCCTCCGTCACCAAACCTAAAATTCAGAAGCATGTTGTCGTTATAAAGAATTGATGCCATCCCGATAACTCTTCCCAAAATACATACTTGGGGCCAACACATTATTTTTCCAATATAGTTTCTAATGTCTTTCATGTCTCTTTCCTCCATTTGTTTTTCTAGAAAATTCAACCTGCCTCTATTCAGAATGCTGGTTACAGTGTATCAGAGAGAACACCCGTTATTTTCTTTCCCTTGCTAAAAAAAGACGAGGGGAATGTCACTTGAAAAAACCAACTTGAAAGTGCAAGAAGAGAAAAGTCCAGTGCAGGTGGGCTGGAGGGGAATCACTGAACTGAGGCCCACTCCTCCATCTGCCCGGCAGCTCCCGGCCTGGCCTCGGTGCATCAAACCTTCACTTTCGGATCACATGCCTCTCTCGAGGGCGACGCCTAAAAAGGATGCTGAGAGGACAGGCCAAGCACAGGCTGTTGGGGCCCTGGGGAGACCCTCGGCTGGGCCCGAGGCAGGCCCTCCGCAGGGACACGTGCCTGCTCAGGGCAGGGAGGGCCGCATGGGAGGGAGACAGGCTCCCGCCTCTAGTTTTCCTCAGGGCCTTGAGAGCCACCAACGATTCAGCTGTAAAAACAAAATCCCTGAAAGCCGACACGCTCTCTGTCAGCAGTCTCCAGCCACCTTCAGAAGACGGACTGGGTGGTGACCTCACTTTTAAAGCAGCACTTGCAGGTCCTGGGGACTACGGGGCAAACACCTCCCTCCAGCACACTCAGCACCTCTGGGCTCTGGGCTCCCGGTCACGGGGTGGGGGGGGAGGACACCAGCCCAGCATGGCCTCCTCCCGAGCACCCAGCAGAGGGACTCAGTCTGAAGGCTGCAGGGAGGAAGGGACAGGAGCTCTGGGTGGGGGAAGAACAGTCCATCTCGGCGAGTCCTCGGGCACCTACACGCAGGGTCAGGTGTAACCTGCACAGCATTTGCCTGTTGCCAGCCCGGCGCGGGGGCCCAGTCCCCCAGACTCCACCCCACGTGCGCTCATCGCCCAGAGAACTCTCTCAGCGGCACCTCACCCCCACGAGCTCCCCAGCCCCACCGTCTGGAAGTGAAGGTGTTGGCCGCCTTGGGGGGCCAGAGACCCTGTGACATTTGTTCCCAGAAGCACTGGGGGAGTCCTGAAGAGTGTTTGTTGGGGGTGCAGGGGAAGAGCTGAGGGGCCAGGGAGAGTTCCCCAAATCACGGATAAAAGCAAGAAACAGGACCTAACTTTAGGAAGAGAAAGCATTAGATAATAGCTCTCTCTGGCCAGCAGAGTCCTTGAGAGATGACGCTGCGTGAGACCCGGTGCCCCAGGAGCCACCTCCCCAGAGCGGATGCCCCCCCCCGCCCCCCCATCCCATCTCCCACGGCGACAGGTGGGCCCTGCTGCGGGCTGCGGCCGTCTCCATCCGGCAGGCCTTCCGATTTCTTTACTCTTGGCTCAAGTTTATTGGTTAATATTAGTCACCAGTTAATAAGAAAAATAGTTTCTAAGTGTCTTTTTTCCTCTCCGTATGTGTTGTTCTGTTTTTAATTGAGTTAATCGGACACCACCGTCAGGTTATGTGTGTTCAATCACAGCCATTAATCACTCCTTTTTCTTAAATTCTTGGTTTCCGTAGCTGGAGCCTTTTTCTATTTCAGTTACTCCTATTAGTCGGCGGACTCCAAAGGAAGCTTTAAAACAGGAGAAAGGGGAGGTTAGACAGATCAACGGGGAACATCGTCACTGGGGGACCCGCGTGGGCGGCAGGCCGGCAGGCCCAGCCCCACCCCTCCCAGTGCCCCGCACATGCCCAGCTGGCCTGTCCCCGTGGAGCGGCGGCTTCTGCAGCGGAGAGGCCAGAGCCGGCTCCCGGAGGCCCACAGGCCTTGCTCGGACCCTGGCTCATCGCCACCTCCCAGGGCGCTGCGGTCATCTCCAGGCTGGGGCGCCTCAGCGGGCACGTGGCAGACCCCGGCCCTGAGCTGTGAGGTCGCTCACATTCCTTACCTGCCCCGACAAAGCCCAGGAACGTCAGGATGAGGAGGGGAGAGCCGCTGGCGAAGACGCCCAGGACAAAGCTGAACAGAGGGGACAGGAGGACCGTGGCCCAGAAGAGGAAGTTCAGGAGCGTCCACGGCCGCCGGGCAGGTTTGAACTGCTCCCCTGGAAACACACCCTTCTGGTTATATGTCTCCTGCAAGGCATCCTGCAAGAGGCCACAAGAAAAGCAGTGTCTTTGCATGCTGTCCGCCTAACACAGAGACAGCATGTTGTCAGTGAAACACGGCCCAACCTGTGAGGGCCACAGAGAGGGTGCCTGACCCAGGACGGGCACCGTGACCCTGGGACTGGGTGTGTGAGTCGGGCCCCTCACCTTTTCCCACTGCGCCTCAAGTGCAGGGGTGCCAGCCATGGGCGCCCAGCGGCCAGCTGGGGCATCACCCCGTGCTGACTCTGTCACCATAGAAACCCACTTCACCTCTCCTTCCTGTCGGCTAACGAACGACCAGAGGGAGAAGCCGGCGAAGACACGGGGAGATGGTGCTAACAGGGCTTTGTCGGCAGTGGCGGGGGACGTGCTGGCTGAGAAAGGGGACGCCCAGCAGGACGGGCTTCTCCGCAGCCGCCACACAGCATGTGCTAAAAGGAGGTGCACCGTGATATCTGAGGTACCATGTGATTCCATTCAAGCAAAAGAATATGCACGACTGGATATTTGCACAGGACCATGGAGAGTGCAACATCGTCTGCTTTTATTTTCATTTATTTTTGGCATTCAACATTCTACAGTTGTGTGTTGTGTTATGTAAAAACAAGGGCGGGGCCTGGTGCAGCCCCTAGACAGCTGCCCCTAGACAGCTGCCCCCACCACAGGCGGCCCCAGGTGGTCAGGAGCGCCTTTGACCTTCAGGTGCACACATACACCTCGGGGTGACTGCGAGCCCCTGCCCTGCACGGCTCCCAGCACATTCCTGCCATTTTCGAGCCCACTGGGCCACCTCCACTCTGGCTGCCTGACCCTAAGCAGATGGGTCGGCCCTGCCTCCAGCTTTCGCGCCTCTCAGAGCGCTCAGAGTAGGCGGCCGTCAGGGTGAACCAGGGCCTGAGACCACACAACACAACCGAAGGCAGGGCCTTTGCACGCCTCCCCCTGCCCTTTCTGAACTAGGAACCGTGTTTTATGTCGCGGTCTAGTGTCCATGTACGCAATGCACTCCGGGAGGACACAATGCTCGCCCCCGGCACAGGGGGCGTCCGCACATGTTTCCACTCTATGCTGGGCCCACCCGACCTGCAGAAATGATTCAGTGGAGCTGCTTCTCAAGTACGATGTCCTTTCTCCTCACCCCGACTCCTCACCTGAACATGCTCCTCTTTTCTCTTTGGACCTCTGTTCAATATGCTTATTCTGGAACATCGGAGAAACTGAGACTACTCACCCATCCGCTTGTCCAGACGGCCCCCTCCCCATTTCCAGTGCCTGCCTCTCCCCGCCCCCAAAGCCGGCCCCACGCAGAGGGGGCTCCAGGCTCTGTTACCGTAGGGCCCAGGGTGGGACAGGAGTAGGTTTCCAGTAGTGAGTACACAAAGCAGCTTATTCTTGTATCGTTTATCAGTTGTTGCATATGAACAACTGTAAACTTACTCTTGCCCCGCCCAATTTTGTGATGGTGATTTGAGTGGCCAGGAAGCAGGAACCCTGGATGCCAGGACGCGGTCCCATTTCCCCCACGCACCAGCCACCTGTGAGAGCTAGTCTCTCCTCAGCTTAGCGGCAGGTGTGGGGGACAGTGTCTGGGCCAGAGGCCCAGGGACCTGGGGACTTCCAGCCTGGCCCCCCAGAGGATAGTCTCTTTCTTCTCAGGACCTTAGTTTCCACATCTGCGAAATGGGGAGACTGAGGCTAATTGGTAATCGCCAAAGACATAAGGCATTATGGCTCTCAGAAGCTCCCAGTCACTACAGGGTTTTTGCATCTGTCCGGGCTGGTGGCAGTGCGGCCGCAGGTAATCCAGACCCTCTATTCACAAGATGGGGGGAGGGGCATCTCAGGCTCGGCTGGGGGAACATAACTGGGGCAGGCTCTTGGAAGCACAACTTGGAGAAATTTCACAAGGAACAGAGCCTTCCACCGCCAGTGAGGGTGCTAAGCCTTTGCACCTCTGACAGACATGCTCCCACGTGCGCCCGCCCCACCGGTCCCAGCAAAGAGGGACACACGCTCATTTCACAGAGAGGAACGGGGCGTCAGCACGCGGTGGAACACCATGCAGCATCTAAAACGGGTGAACTCAACCCATCCACGTCACTGTTGACAGATATTAAAAAAACGGTGACTGACAAAAAGAAAAACGTAGAAGAACACCACAGCATGGCGTCCCTAGAGTAAATTAAAATGTAAGTGACACACAAAAAACTGAACATGTCATGTTACATAATTCAATATTCTAGAATAACATAGCAAACAGTATAAAAGTACTCAAATCCATCAGTTAGGTCAAAACGTGTCCTTGGCTGCACTTGCACGAGATTATTTCAGGAAGGGAACCTTCTAAGAGAGGAGGCCCTGTGTCCCTTCACCTGCGGAAGTCGCCTGCTCCCGACCTGGGACTTCCGTTCCCACGCAGCTTCACCCTCACCTCCCACAGGTTCGTGTCTGTAACAATCATGCCCGAGGGCTGCACGCTTCACAATTTTCCGTGAGAGCCGCACCATATACACACTGCAATCTGCTTTCTCACACGATGTCTCTAGATTCAGTTATGTTGATAATGTGCAGTTCATTAATTTTAACTGAATCACAGCAAACGAATACATAAATGCAGTGTGTCTACTTCCTGACACACTTCCAGGTTATTTCTCGTTGCCTGCTGCACAATTGCTGTCCCTTTGTTTACACAGAGTTTCGAACTAGTAAACCTGACAGAGATTCAGAGACACAGCCCCCTTTGCTCCTGCCCCCCGCCACCCCGTGCGCACGAGGTCTATCTGCCCGCCTGCCTGGGGCTCATGCTCTCTTTCCTTTTCGTTCATGCTTTTTCTTCTGGAGAGAGTTATATTGTTCTTTGAAACTGCATGTTTCATCTAAGTTTTCAAAGGTGTGAGCATAAAGCTAGTCGTACGGCTCTCGTATAATTTTCACTCCCTGCTCTTTTGTTGGGTCACCTTTTTTATTCCTGTCAACGCCGTCACTCTTTTTCAACTGGTCAGCCTTGCCAGTTTTATAAAAGCGCTACAGGACAGGCTTTTAGTACGGTTGATTCACTCTTGTGTAACTTTGCTTTCTGTTAAAATAATTCACGCTAGTTTTATTCTTTCCTGTGTTCTACACTCTGGGCTTACTCTGTTCTGGCTGCACATGCGTGTGCGTGTATAATGTGTGTGTGTATGTGTACAGTTACTAAGAGGATAAAACATGTAAGACTTTCAAAGAGATTCTGATACATAGTAAGAGATATGTCCACTATTAACCGCATGGTCAGTCCTTTCTGGGCAGTACGTCTCTTCTCTCTGGTGAGTCTTAGCTCTCTGTCTTTGGTGTTTCGCAATTTCACTGGCAGGGGGCTGAATTTCTTCTTGCTTCTGTTATCCCAGACTTGCATGTCTTGAACCTGAGGAAATCCGTGTCCATCAATTCTAGGAGTTTTATGGGTCTCAGCTGTGACACCGCGCTGCACCGTTCCTTCCACTTTCTCCCTCGGGACCTTCTCGTGGCCACCCACGCACCTCCCGGTCTCGTCTCCCTTCCACCCTTCCTCTCACAGGTGTGCTTTCCCTGGCCGCATGCTGAGCAGTTCCTTCTAAATCTTCCAGTTCGCCAACTTTCTCTTCAGCTCTAGCTCATCAGATAGTTCATCTGTTAAGAGTTTACTGCTAATGACTGGATTTCTCACGCCTGTAAATTCTACTTGGTTTTTCTGACTCATGTTTTTCATAGGTCTTGGTCTTTTCAGTTCCTTCTTTTATACTTAATCATTTCAAAAAGACTGATCTTAGTCTCTGTCTGATAGTCCCGCTGACTGAGGCTTTGGAGTCTAACTTTTCCGTCTGCTGTGTCTTGCCCGTGACGGATCTTGGCTCCAGCAGTGCTTCAGCGGAAGAAACCCTGGGCTGCTCAGGGTTGCAGTCACGTTCCTCCAGTTTTGCATGAACCTCTCCCAGGAGCTCCAGAGACTGGCCTGGAACCACTTTTCACAGACAGATTGTTGACAGATTGTCTTTATTTTTGAACTATGACGTCAGTATAAATTCAAACCCCAAACTTGTTCACGGTCAGGCTTGTGATTTTCACGAAGGGTTTCTAGTTCTATCTTCTGCCTTCAATGAGGTCAAACGCTTACCTTCTGTTTCCCGGTAGACATTACAACTCAAGACTTTGGTTAAGAAAACCAGCAAACTCCACCAGGACAACCCACGGGCTTTCCCACAGCTTTTCAGTTCCACCTCCTTTTTTGATCCCTAGAGATTCCCCTTATTTTCTTGCAAGCTGGTCAATGCATTTGAAAGGATATTTGTTATCCACTGAAAGGGTTTTCTGATTATCTAAGCCCTCCTCAATGCTGAAAACAAAAATCTCCTGTCCCAGACATTGGTGTACATACAAAATGAACCAGGACTCAGAGTCGGGGGTGAGACACGCTATGGGGGGGATGGAGTGGAAGTGAGTGTGAGAACCTTTCATGTCGTCTGCACTGTTTCTTCCTGTAGCCCATGCACATTACGTGTACGTGTCTGTTATATAGCTACACTTTCTTTTACAGGAAAAACTAAAACAAATGTAATCAAATGTTATTCTCCATGGTCACAGAGCACTGTGTTCCCCTTATACTTGTCTCTAGTGTGTTCATTTCTCAAAAGTTAAGAAAAATGAGACAGAAAGGACTGGAAAGAAGGATTTGAGAAGAACACAGCACTCCTGATGCCAGAGGAAGTCAGCATGCCAGCTGCCTGCCCCATCAGCCGCCCCTTCGAACCCTTCCCGAGACCCTGGGGAAGGTCGGGGGGCGGGGTGGGGAGGGGAGCTGCGCCTTTACCTTCTCCTGGTACAGTTTGTGGAGCCACTGAGCTGCTTCCTTCTCATCCAGTGGGATCTCTTCCAGAGGAAACCTCCTGTTTGATGAAGAAGATAGAAGCAAAGTGAGTAACGAGATGATCAGTAACGAGGTGACAGCGAACTGAAAGTGGGGAAAACTGGTGCCTCGGGTTCCTTGCTGGCCTGCTTCTGCTAATCAGTCTCACTCTGAATTTCCAAAAACACACAAACGTCAAAGTAACTTCTCCTTGGGCGTTCCCCCAACGGTAGCCTGGGGCTCTGCAGGACCCTGCAAGACCACAGGGCGGGTGCTGTGGCGGGGCCCAGTGGCGTCTGCATTCACAGGGTAGCGGAAGCATCTCCCAGGGACCCAGTAAGCACGGCAATGGGCAGATCTTGCCCCCAGTGCCTCTGTGAAGGGTGGGCATTTATTAGCTTCAGCAGGAGCTTTGGTCTCTCTCAATGGTTCACTTTTTGGAAGTAATCATGACTCAGAGTCTCTCACTAGGCAAAGGAGATTGTGTACGCCACGAATCAAATCTGCTTGCTTCAAATATGAAAAGCCATGGAGCTTTAGAACTTTAATCTCAATCAACAAACAGCTGACTTCGGTCAGGACACTAACTTACTTATAAACCCAGTCACCGGCTGGATCGCCAGCCCCACGAGCAGAGGTGTCTACCTGGTAAGGTTAGCGGGACGAGAACTGCTTCCCATGGCAACTGTCCTGCCTAAAGATCGCCAGGGCACACCAGTGCAGGGCATACCAGTGTCCTACCTCACAAGATCGCCAGGGAGCGGGTGCCACTGACCAGCAGGGCGCAGGCCCCCACAGGACCCGGCTGCCTGCCTCAGACGGGCCCACAGTGAGAGAGGCTGGCGAAATGTCCGTGGTCAGACATAAATCTCCGTGTTTTAAGATATCTCAAACTTTGTGCTCTAAAAATTGAGAACTTTGATTTATGTGGCTTATACCTGTGTCTCTGTCACGTTTGACTTGATGGGCCCACACCCTGTCAGCCATCGGAGCCTCTGGGAGACTCCAGCACACACGTGAGGGAAGGGGAGGCATGAAACCTCCCGGTACACAAAACCAGTGTAACCTTGTGGACCCCAGAAGGTCTTGGAGGACTCCAGGAGACCCTGGACCCCACCTTGAGAACCGGCGCTTAAAGGATTTGCCCCAGGTACTGACCACTTCAGCAAGAAGCAAAGTTCAGAAGGGGTTTCCCTACAGAAAGGCGACCCCCTAAAGGGTTCGAACTCAGCAGACTGTTCTCCCTGAGCTATATCCACAACGTGCAGCCACGTACAGGTTCGTGTACGTCTGTTAGATACACTATGAAGTACATACAATAAGAACTTAAAATGAGACAAAAATAAATAAGAAGATGAGCATCCATCTCCAGGACTAGACTCAGCCACTTTAAGGATACTGGGCGGCAGGAGCGCCTCAGGCCACCATGGCCAAAGCCCCGGCCCTGGCCAGTCACCGGCCCCCGGGAACTTCACCAGCAGTCACAGAGAATGAGGCAAACCACCCCCCTGGGCTGCCAGAGCCTTGGCTTACTGGATGACAAGTATGTTTTAGACTCCCTAGAATATTGCTTTTACTCAAAACCCAAAGGGTGACAAAAGCAGTAAGTTGAGGCTTTCAGAAGTTCTAAGAATGTATCTATTAACATAAATTATAGACCTACGTTTTCTGCAGCAAAGGGGAAAATGGACAGATGGAAGCCCAAGTCCTCTCCAGCTGCGGTCGGTGTCCACGCGGAGGTACGGTGCAGCCTGGGGGTAACCATGGGCATGGACCTTGAGTTGGGCCCAGTGGCCTCCCCGGCTTCGCCACCTGCCAGCTCTGACCCCAGGCACTTTCTGACCACAGCCCACCCCTTACTACCCAGGACAAGAGCAAGACCCATCTCCAAGACCATCGAATGCTCAACACAAAGCCCACCACTGCTGTCACTGTGCTGGACTGTGTCCCTGTCCTGACCAGAGCCGCAGCCAGCGGAGAGCTGACCCAGCTTTCCTGCGTCAGGAGCACCCAGGGCCCAGAGAGATCATGCAGTCCCTGGTGGCCACACCAGGTCAGCCCTCTGCCGGGGGTTCTAGAGATCTAAGGGTGGGGACCCTGGGCTCCCCCATCCCAGGATGGAATAAGAGACTCTCTACCTACTTTGAGCCAGTCCACTGCAAACTTCAGAAAGAAAAACCCATCCAGCTTATCATTTATGTTTGCAGAATTATTTCTGGAAACTTCCCATAGTGTGCCCAGAATTGGGTGGTATTTAAAAACAAAAGCAAACAAACAAAAAAAAAACATTTACTGGCCCAAGCTCTCCCAACTGCAATGGAGCGGGCCTATCTGAGCCTTTGCCAGTCACACTGACCAGGATGGTCACCAAGTCGCCAGTGGTCGGGGGTAGACAAGGGTGCTAACACGGAGGGTTCCGTGTGATTTACACACAACCAGGGAGGGGCCTGCCCCCCCCCCTCCGGGCACACCTGAATGACACCGGTGAGTTCAACCAGGATGACCCAGGCCGAGACAGCCCTGGAAGTCCTGCCTGGGGCTCTGTCTTGAGCTGGAATCAAAGTCATAACACCATTTTATTATTAGAGTAGTCCCCAGGTTGTTTTACATTAAAATGATTTTTCTGGGTGGATTGTCCTGAGGCAGAGAAACTGGGAGAGTCAGAGCATGGCAGTGAGATGTGCCATTCAGGTGTGACCTCCTGGTCACTGACCTTCATCTTCTGCCTCAGAAACGAAGGTCGCTCTGCATGTGAGGTCGTGCCTGCAGCTCAGAACAAAGCCCCGGGCTCTGCAGTGGACACCTGGATGCCTCGCTCCTGTCTCGTCTCGCTGGCACCGGAAACCACTTGGGACGAAACCTAAAACGGACCCTCCTCCCGGACTCCTTTTCTCGCAGACACAGATCCCTTCAATCCTGGGGCTGAATCGCCAGTGCCGACAAAAGTCACAAAAATGCAGCTTCGAGCAGGAAGGTTCCGTGGGAGAGCCCACACTGCTGGTCTCTGAGCAGATCTGCTTCTGCCCCTGGGGGAAAGGTCAGCCCCTGCGTCCACCAGGCCACGTGACTGCAGGCCCCAGGGGACTACTGACCCCGCAAGATGTGGGCACACCCCGTTGGCTCCCAAGGAGGTGGGAGGGAGAGTGGCCGATCGCACCCCTCATTCTGGCCTGACGACCTCCCCAAAAGGAATGAAACGCAACATCGGAATACAGTGAGGGTCTTCCTTTGTATTTTCCCTTTCACTGCTCTGCCAGAGGACCCCCTAGGCACACCTTGCCTGCAGGGAGGCCTGGAGAAGAGTCCCCACCTCTTTCAGCTCCCCGGGGCAGGATGTCAGACCAGCCCTGCTGTGGGCTGAAGGGGGTCCCCCCTTCCCTCTGCAACACTGAGCACAGTTCCTGTGTCTCCACCAGCAAATAGCTGTCATACGCTTGGTTCTCTGGCGCTCTACCTGCCCACCCTGCCCCTGCCTCTAGCCTCTTGCTTTGCAAACAGTAAGCACTCAATACGTGTTTAATGAACAATTAATAGGAATTATTTCTAATAATCTGAGGATGTTTTAAGGGCTCCACAGGGCCCTGCCTCAGACTGACTTTCCCTTCTTGGATTCTCGGGGTTCCTCAGGCCACAGAGCAACTCTGCATGGACCACCTCCCGTGTCCTTCCGGCAGGACAACCCTGAACATGGACCTGCGGCCGGAGCAGTGGAGCCTGAGGGGCTCAGCCCCAGGGTGGCCTGGAGTGGGAGTCCCAGTGGGGCTGAGGTCAGCCGCGGCCCTGACCCTTCTCTCTGGGGCTGCCTCTTAGCCTCAGCCCTAACCATGAAAAGGGGACCGTGGAGTCCCCCTCAGGCTGGGAACGCTGTCCTGGTCTTGCCTGTGGAAATCCTAGTCCCTGAGCAAATTTCAGCTCAGCCTCTTCCAAACAGCATCTGTGCTCCTCTAGCAGGAGAGGGTCACTCCTCCTTGGACCATCTGGAACATTCTGCCTTTGCCCCGCAGCCACTCGCTTACTTTGTGTGATAGCCAGTGGTGCTCATGTCTGTCCTGTGTCTGCCCGCCCTCAAGGGAGGGGCTTCGCGATAGCCAATGGTGCTCCTGTCTGTCCTGTATCTGCCCGCCCTCAAAGGAGGGGCTTCGCGACAGCCAATGGTGCTCCTGTCTGTCCTGTGTCTGCCCGCCCTCAAAGGAGGGGCTTCGCGATAGCCAATGGTGCTCCTGTCTGTCCTGTGTCTGCCCGCCCTCAAAGGAGGGGCTTCGCGATAGCCAATGGTGCTCCTGTCTGTCCTGTATCTGCCCGCCTTCCAGGGAGGGGCTTCGGCCGCCTCCACCTAGGGGCAGCTGAAGAGGTGGCGGGTCACGGGCTGGGGAGGAGACACCAGGCAGGGAGGGGGCACCAGGCAGGACGGGGCACCTGCTGGGCACCGAGCTCACCTCACACACATGTCCGCCTCGTACTTCTTCCCGTAGAGGATCCCCAACAAAGACGGGTTCTTGTTTCTCCGGAAGTTCAGAGTGACATCGTAGACGGCTGCGACTGTGGGGGCCCGGGGTGCAGGAGTGAGACAGGCCTCCACCCCTTGCCCCTCACCCCACGCAGAACCCAGCAGGCTTGTCATAGGGGCTGTTTTCTCTCTGCGCCTTCTCGCCTTTTAGTGGGGCGTTCAGCTGATTTGCATCTAAACTACTTACTGCCCTGCGCGTGTTGAAATCCACTCTGGCCGCTCTCTACTTGTCCTATCTCTTCTCTGCCCTTTCTTTTACCTTGCCTCCTTTTGGATTACTTAAATATATACATATTTTTTCCTTTATAAGTTTTTCAGTTATATACTTTTTATTATTTTATTTTCCATTAACTAACATTTTATCACCTCGAAATGATACAAGAATCTTAACATGCTAACTCCACTTACTTGGTTCTCCCTTTTCCAGCCTGTATTTTACATGTAATTCACCCGTGTGGTTTTTGACTGTTTTCGTTTCTGGCTTCATGTGGCACCCAGAGGACCGGTGGTGCCCCCAGCTCTCGGTGGCCCAGGCCCTCCTTACCTGTCCCGCGCAGGCACTGGACCGCGGTGGTGAAGCCCTTGGTGCGAGGCAGCAGGTGGTACTTGAGGGCGGGCAGCCCCTTGGAGGCGGCCACCTCCATGCTGACGCGGTGCTTCTTCTCCGTGAAGCGCGTGCCCTCACAGTACAGGAGAAACTAGGGACAGACACAGGGATGTGGGCTCAGACACCTCCCGCGCATGGGCTAACCTGACCGGCAGCGAAATTCTTGCTGCCCCATTGCAGAAAGGACAGCACCGCTCTAGTGACAAGCACATGGCATGTTTCAGGGCTGCAATCTGCACTCCAGTCACACAAATGTCACCACACAGCTAACAGTACTGTGCTTATTCTCAAAGACTGCAATAGAGAACTTTCCAGAAAGGAGGACACATGAAGGTCTCTGGGCAGCAGCCTGCTGGTTGGAATGGAAAATATGTACATGAGGTAGAAACCCTAAGGAAGGAGCCAGCTCTCAAAGGACTCCCAAAGACCAGACAGAAGGAGCAGAAAGAGAGAGAGGAGATTTGAACCAAGTAACCCCAGTGATTCTGGGCAGGGGCCCATCAAACTCACCTGAGGGGCTGGTAAAGCCGCACAAGCCCCCCAGGCCCTGGCTGCTGGGACAGGTAGGTGTCAAGTGCCCTGTGGCTCTTCTATATCCTGAAGGAGGAAATTGCCCAGACCTTCAGCTCACTAGGGTTCGTGACAGAACCACCTCTAAGGAAAACCCTCCCTGCAGAGGCAGCTCCTCAGCCAGGGCGCTGGATGGGCACCCACTCATTGCCCAAGGGGACCCCACTCTGCTGAGCAGGGTCACAGCCCCACCTCCCCACCCCACTCCTGGCTCTCAGCTCGTGAGGTGGAAGTCAGCCCCTGGGCCGTGCTGTGAGCTGGGACTCAGAGCCTGCTGCTGGCCTGGCTTTCCCACTCATGACTCAGGTCGCTTTCATGTGTCTGAGGGGGGCCCAGCCAGTGCAGCCTCCCTGCCAGGGCACATGTGCACGCACAGACTCACCCACATGTACTCGGGATAGTCCGCCAAGCGCCTCAGCCCTTCGATGACAGTGTCCCGGTCCTCCTCCCACTTCCTCTTGCAGAACACAATCTCCAGGAAGTACCATGTCCAGCCGATGAGGGGTACGAACAGCAGCTCCCTCTTGGCCAGGACTTTGGAGCTCTGGAGGGAGGAGGGGAGCAGGTAGTGCGCTCTAGGCCACGAGGCCCTGCAGGCTGTCCAGGACTGGCCTGGTGGGTGGTGACTTCACTGACCGCAGGGGCCCCTGACATTGAGTGTGGAGGGGAGACCCCGACACTGAGCACAGCACCGCTAGGACCAGCATGACCCAAGAATGCAAGTGCACCTTCCTACAGGACCCAAGGTGCAGGCTTGGCAGAGGGAGGGTGGGAACGCCATCCGGACTTGCTGTCTGCAGTGGGGCTCCTCAGCCGGGCTCAGGGTGTTAATACTGCATTGGGGTACCTGGCTCTCCCAGAAGCTCTGGGAACTCACAGGACAACACGTGAGGGTTACGAGAGGAAAGGCAGGAACAGCCAGTCCCAGAGAGCCCTGGGGCCGCTGGGGGCTGCCTGCCGTCCGAGGCGCCCTAGGTAAGCCATGCGCCCAGACTCCTAGCTCAGGGGGCCAGGGGCCAAAACTGGAGGGGAGAAAACCCAGACCCCAGAGAGCCATGGCAACAGCTCCTGGGGACCCCCACATCACTCACCCCCAGCACGCCAAACCGCTCGCACATGGTCCACCCGCAGAGGAAGTCGATCTCGAAGTTGTGATTGAGGATGATGACCACGTGCTCTTTCCCCAAGCGGTCCATCGTGGCCTGGTCGGTGAACAGGGTGCACTCCGTGCACGACCACCACTCCAGCAGCATGACCAGCTCTGCGGGCACACAGGGCGGACGTCGGGAGTGCAGCCACGGCCACACGCCGGCCGGCCCTCCCTCCGGGCAGGGAGCACAGGCCCCGCCCCGGCTCTGACACGGCGGGGCTTCTCCAGTATTTCATCCAGACTGGGCTTTTCTGCTAGAAATGCGTTCTGGCGGTTTACGTTTAATAGAGTAAGTTTTCCTAATTTATAATAAACTTCTCTAAGCAAAAGTAGGGGAGAAGGCAAATGAAACTTTTGGAAAGTGACCGAAGAAACAGGAAAACCAGCATTGTGGATGGTTATCTTAAATCCAGTCACAATTCCCACATGAGCTGTGGTCTCAGGGACTATCACACACTTCATACACAGGACAGGGGGAGAGTGTGGGTGTGGGCACACAGCCAGCCCTGGGGGGCCCCCTGTGGCCAGCAGCTGCAGCTGTCGAAATGTCACAAGGCCCACCCTAATGGCAAGTTTGGGGTTGGGCACCTTCCTGCACGTCCCCCGCGTGGAGTAACCCCCGGCCCTCCTAAGCACCTTCCGTCCTGTAAGCAGCCCCCACCCCGTGTGTGCAGGCGGTACTCACGGCTCCAGAGCGAGTAGGCGAGGCGGCAGTTCAGCCGGCGGTAAAGCTGCTTGTTCACGGGCCAGAGGACAAGGGTGCATAGCTGGATGAAGTTGATGACCAGCCCGCTCACCACAAAGACGAACCCGATGAGGAGGTGCACCACGAACTGGGTCTTCAGGTAGGCGAGCAGGCCCATGGTCGCTACTCAGTAGCGAGTGCAAGGTCCTTCACTGAGAACAGCTGTCCTGGAAGGACAGGGACAGTGGTCAGGAGGTGTCAGGACCTGGGGGCTGCAGGTGGAACAGAAACCTACAGTCCACACACAAGAGCCCCGGATCTGCAGCGCCCCAGAACGAGCGGATTCAGTTTTCCTTCTGCAGGTGACATACAGGGGACCTGACACGCATCACTTAATACATGCGTCACACATGCTCACACCACACACATGCGCCACACCACACACACACACATCACACACACACACACACACACACACGAACCAAACACACCCCCATGCGTATAAGGAAGGAAGGAAAGACTACAGAAATGCACCCAAATATTAACAGTGATTATCTCTACGTAAAGGCATTATGGGTAATTTTTATTTTTTTAGCATCTAATTTAAAAGATTAAAACGGCACATGAAATCTCTATAAAAACTGCCTTTTAATTCCCAGGCTGTTGTGCACTTCTTTAAGCTAAAAGGCTTTTGTTTTGGTTTTTAACATAAAAGCAGCCACTCCCCCAAGAACTTAAACCGGTTTTTCTCCCCTTTTCTTCAAGGTGCATTACTTCGTGGTTGGACCTGTTTTGGGACGGAGCTGCCCAGTCCCCCCCGCCACCCCCACCCACCCCATCCCTCAGGAGAGAAACACAGGAAGCTGTGATTCAACCCCGGCAAGTTCAGAGCTGGCAGGGGGCAGCGCAGTGGCCACCCTGCAGTGAGCCCCCCAGACCTGGTCCTTGCGGGTGGGGTGGGTGCAGAGCTGGCCCTGGAGACAGCTGCACAGGGTGGGCACTGTGGCACTTTGGGAGCTGAGCCCACCAGGGACCAGCCGCCCCACCACTCAGTGCCTGGAGAACAAATTGCAGAAACGGCTGTGGGACTTTCAAGGCTGAGTCATACCAGGGTCCCCTGTGTGGCTGGCTCAGGAGGAAGCAGCTGCCATGGAGGACCCTGGCGCGAGAGGGAGCTGAGACGTGTGCCAGGAGAGGGAGCCACAGCAGAGGCTGGCCCTCCAGGCCCAGCCAAGCCTTCAGATGCCCCCAGCCTGGGAGCACCCCGACCCACCCAGCCAAGACCTGAAGGTGAGGAAGGTGTGGTGGTGTCCTACACCACCGTGCATGGGGTCACCGGCTACGCAGCATCAGAAAACCAATTCACCGCTCTAATGATTAGTGTGACCAAATACACTGCTCGGAGCACAAAGGAAAAAACACAACAGGGACAGCAAAGGCACTTCCTGGGTGCGTGACCACGCTGAGGCCAGTGCAAACACTTCCCACCCACAAGCTCCTGGTCTCTCACACGACCTGCCTAGCTGACAGGTGAGCAGACAGAAGCATGGAGAGGTTAGGTGACATGTGCGGGGTCACACAGTGAGCGGCAGTGGTTTCCCACTCCTGCCTGGAATGCGGGTGTCTTGGGTCCAGCAGCCTCCACAGCTCAAGGCCCCGGGGCTGCATGGGAGCCTCGATGAGGGCCCACGGTGTGGTGTGGGGCTGGCCTGGAGCTCCGTAGTGACTGCCAGCCTTCCGGGTGGCCCATGATCACCACCTGCCCGTCCGGGCGCAAGTGGAAACCAGGCTGGGTCCCAGCTTCTTCACATGTGACCTCAGCCGCCCTCGGCTGTGTATTTTTGTTGGATCATATGCTCCCATGTCACCACTCAGCACCGTGATGAACCGAATACACTCCACGTGGCAACGGGCAAGGAGAGAAGAAAGATGAGACGGGCCTGCCTTTTGTCTGCTGCCCGCTGCCCGCCGGGCTCCCTGGCACCTGGGAGTGAGCCCGGCCAGCCCTCTTCGCACACGTCGCCCGCTGCTGACCACCTGCCTGGGCTGTCGATGCCCCGATGTGGGGTCTTTGACTGCATCACTCACGGCGGGCCACCCCGTCCTAAGGCATGTCAGCCGGCTTCCGTTCAGGAGGCCCTCCCCTCCGTCCACCCCACGAGCGCACCCAGTGCCAACAGCCACGTGCTTGGACGCCACGTTCTCGGGGCCACCACCTGGCTCCACCGCGCCAGGTCACCTTGACAACGTGCCACAAGTGCCAACTTCTCAGACCTTCGACCAGAGCAGGCCCGCCTTCCTTCCCCTGCAGAAGCACAGTGGCACGAAGACGCTCTGCCCCCGCCTCGCTCGGCCCACGCCGCCCCTCCCCCCAAGGCCTGCAGGCTGGCAGCACAGGAAAGGGTCAGGAAGCGGCTCGACTCAGCAGCCCCCAAGAGTGCTGGCTTGTGTACCCCTTAGAATGATCTTTTTAATGGATGGATGAACCAAAAATATTCAGTATTATAAACAATAAAGGCCCCGAAATGTGTATTTATCATAAGCAACAAGGGCTGTACTAGATGTAACCAGTGTAACAAGAGATACACCTAACACTATGTCTCCGTCCTTAACTTTACCTTTTATTTTCAACTTTTTACTGTATTAAAATGATTTTTAACACAACGCCACAAACATGGTGCTTCAAAACGGCAGCAACACGCACGTGGCCATTCACCTGAGGACCAGCGTGAGGTTTTAGGGAGCACGGCCCAGTCCGGCACAGACAGGACACCCCCAACGCGAGCTGCACAGCCCGCGCCCCTCCCCTCGCCACCGTGGTTCCTTAAAGTCTTATCACACCCCAGGCGAGATGGTGTCACACCTTATTTTTTTGAACTTTATTCTTCCATGATTTGTTGTTCAATCTTGTTTTTAAAATCTCTCCGCGTGGCCATGGGCCCTGCGGCTCCTGTGTATTGCAGGAGAGGAGCCCAGTGTGGGGAAGGCCCTCGGGGGAGCCTGGGTTGCGTAGGGACCGTGGGCTGTTGCTGGTCTCTGCTATGAGGGACTTGTGGCTGGGACACTCTGCACGTGCTGTGGGGACAGACCTCGAACTGCAATCACAAAGAAAGGCCCGTGGGAACTTTTCTAGGCGACGCCAAACCGTTCCCAAGCAGACTCCACCAACACCCACTTCCACCAGCAGCACGCGACACTGGAGACCAGACTCGAGTCTGGTCACGTGTAAAATGGTATCACACAGTGCTACTGATTTGGATTTTCCTGATGATTATGATGTCAACAAATCCTACACTGCAGAAGCGTGAGCTCTAACCTCCCTGCGTTACATATGGGGAAACTGAGGCCCTGCCAGGCCCGCGAGCGTCAGGGCCTGCCGCTCAAGACGGGTGAGGCCGCAACAGGCCTGCGGCCACAGCTCCTCCTGATTTGTGCGTCTGATGTGTGCAGACAAGGGCTGCCTTGAGAAAAGGGCGAGAGCCCAGCTCGTCGCCTTCCCCCGCCACCGTGACCACACGGGACAGCCTGGGCGAGCCCCTCACGTCCGGGGCCGCAGAAGACACTGCTGCGGAACTGCGCCGGGGAGAAGAGCCAGGTCAGGACCTGGAAGGCAGGCCGGCCGGCCCAGCCCGTTTGCGTGGCGCCTTATCGTTAATGCTCAGGCGCTGTCACTTAGGTGGCAAGGAAACCCGAGCCTGTCTCTAAGTCTCTGCAGCAGATAAAAGGCTTAGATAGTTCCAGGGTCCTGGCATCTGCACAACCTGGTCCCGAGGCTGAGTTGGCTGCCCCTGGGTCTTGTGGTCCCTGTACATGCCGCGAGAACCCACCTTCTCAGGGCAGAGGACAAGCTGCACGCTCTCCCTCCCCAAAGAG
The DNA here is from genome assembly GCA_004026765.1 of Micronycteris hirsuta. Classification (NCBI taxonomy): domain Eukaryota; kingdom Metazoa; phylum Chordata; class Mammalia; order Chiroptera; family Phyllostomidae; genus Micronycteris; species Micronycteris hirsuta. Next base: position 19,886 of record PVJI01006303.1, on the reverse strand, counting down.
GGGCACAGGGTGGTGTCACCCCCCTCAGAGACAGGCTGCTGGCTACTCAGAGAGGGGGAGTGAGCCAGGTGGCTCGGTGAGGCTGTGCTAAAAATAGTTCCACAGCAGGTAAGCCTCTCAGAGCAGCAACATGGCCACACAGGGCACCCCGGTACCACCCTCCGCCAGAGAGACATGGCTCCACAGAGCCGGCGGGGGTCCTGGTAGGGGCGGGAAGGCCTGGGAACCCTAACCAGACCTCCTCCCCGCTCGAGCGCCCCTGAGAAGCAGGGCCCCCGGAAGTCCTGATGCTCTGTCCCTCCAGGCACTTCTGCCAGATCTGTGCTTGTGGCCCCTGCCACCTGGCTCTTCCTGCTCAGGCTGAACAGTGACCGGGACAGCAGGGAGCCCAGAACACCATGGACCAGCTCACCACTGCCAGCTCTGCCCAGGCCACCCTCAGGCCCAAGTCCAGCACCTCATGAGGGGTGAACTGCATCCCCCCAAAAGATACACTGGGGTCCTGACCCCAGCACCTCAGCATGTGGCTGTAGGTGGAAATACAGTCTTTACAAAGGTCATTACATTAAATGAGGTCACTGGGCTGGGCTCCAATCCCACATGACAGTCGCCCTTATAAGAAGAGAGTAGGACACAGACACACAGAAGGACGGCCGTGTGCGGACACACGGAGAAAACGACGTCGACAAGCCAAGGACGGAGTCCTCTGGAGGAACGAGCCCCATGACACGGATCTCAGACTCCAGCCTCCAGACCGAGGCGACAAATTTCTGTGGCTTGAGTCCCCCACATGTGGTGCTGCACAGAAGCCCCGCAAATGAATACACTTCTCAGGCACACGCAGGCCGTCTCCAGATGCCCTTCCCACGTCCCACGCAGGACTTGGCCCTGCTGCCCAGGTGGCCCAGAGGCTGCCAGTGAACCCTGGCCAGGCCTCACCATGCTCAAGGGCCGACCCCATCCCTGGCTTCAGAGTCCATCACCAGATGCCCATGGGGCCCTCTCTGCCCAGCATGGTCCCTTTGTCCCTCTTCCTCAAGAATTAGGCAGTCAGATGGCCTGACCTTCAGATACCCTCCGAGGATCTTTGTGGAAAACACACCTTTTCAACAAAGCCTTTCCACAGAAATGGAAATCCAAGTCACAATTCCACCCCCTCCACACTATCCGGAGTGGTGGCCAGGCATCTCCATGTCTTCGCTCTCTGAAGAGAAGTTGATGACTTTCTCTGCTGGTGGAGGGTGGCTCTTTCATTTACACACAAGGTCAAGGTCAGTCCTTCCATCTGGTGCCATTCACGCCTCTGCCAACAGTGTCCCAATGGCACAGCTGGGGGCAGAGGGGACCTCACACAGCACCAGGGCGGCCGCAGAGCCACGCGTCTCGCTCTGTGTCGGAGCAGGAGCGGGCCAGTGCCACTTCAGGTGACCTGCTGCCCTAGTCCCTGAACACCAGGGAGGTGACCACCCAGGGACCCATTACCCCCTTGGAACCACGCTCAAAGACCCGCAGCCTCGCCTCGTCCCATCTGAGAGGTCTCTGCGAGAGCAAGTCTAACCTTGAGCAGACCGTGGTGGGTGAGGTGAGAAGACATCGAAATATAGCAAAGTTCATGGTTTGTGATATTCCAGAAAGAAGGTCTGAATAACGGGAGGAGAATAACTTTTAGTCGCACGTGGACTTCAATGATCCTAATTCAAAGTCCATAATGAAGAAGAACCAAGAAATGGTTGATATCTTCCTCCATCCTTCTTCCTTTCCTCTGAACCATCCATCCACCCATCCTCCCATCCTCCTACCCATCTACCACCCCTCAGCTCATCTACCCACTCATCCACCACCCAGGTCCCCATCCATCCATCCATCCACCTATCCATCCACCCATTTACCCACATACCCGCCCACCCATCCATCCCGCCCATGAGCGCCTCTCTCTGCAGGGTGCCAAGCAGACCTGGTCTGCTACGGGTGGCAGGACCGAAAGGCCGGGCTGGCTGGTGGAACACAGAGAGACTGAAGTGAGCCCTGGGTTTTACATTTGTGTGTGGATAGTTCTGTCGTTTGCAAGTCGGGACACACCAGAGGAGAAAGTCTACACACGACTGACTAATGGAAACAAAGGACAGTAGAGACATAACGTTACCTCAGATATTCTACAAGTATCTTAAAAGAACTTAGGTGTCAATATTCACTCTTCAGAACAAGCCAAGAACCAGGAATAAAACCGCCAGCGCCTTCGGAGCAGCCAGCCCCGGTGTTACGGAAGCAAACACGCTACTCACAGGACCCTCGCTCCTCGCCCGGCTCCTCCTTACTCTTGCTGTGAACACGGCCGGGACAAGCGAGGCAGGGTGGTCTCCTGGCCCGCAGCCCATGGGAAGCACCTGATCGCAAAGTGGGGGAAGGTGGATGCTGGAGGCAGACATCCTGCTGACAGCGGTGCAAAGGCGCAGAGACAAGCCGGCGGCTTCAAGCGGCACCACCTCCGAGGGTGTCCGGAGCTGGGGGACAGGTCTGCAGACCTAGTGGCCCCTCAATGACATCATGGATGAGAACATAATACAGCAATTGTGGTCTGCCCTGGCCTCGCCCAAGTGCTGAGAGACAGGGCTGTATCACATTCACCGCCTTTTTATTTTTTTTTAAGAAGGCTGGAAATCAGGGGAGGTATTTTTATGAGTCCAACTATAATAAAATTTTAGGTGAGACAAATAGAATCCTATTTTTGGAAGTTTAAAGGGCCTAGCTTCAGCTCTTGAGTAAACTCACTCCCAGGTACCACCTTATCTTTCAATAAGGCTGAAAAATACGGCACATTTCTTTGCTAATAATCATCTGCTGCCAGTTCAACCTCATCAGCATTTGGAATCACCAAGACGTCTAAAAATCAGAAAGGAGAAATAAAAACATCACTCCGTGCACACAGCAGTGTTGTATCCTTAGACCCGAGAGAACCCACTGCAACCAAAACGCTGCTATAAACAAGAAGCAAGGACAGTGATTGAAAGGAGAGAAACCCAGCAGCGGAAACACACCCTAATGATGCTCGCTAACCAGCTCTGACTGAAGCATGTAACTATGTAACGAGAAGAAACGAAGACAGTAGAGCTTCCTTCCATCTGACTTGGCAGTTCTAGGTCACCTCACCTCGCTGGTCATCCGGGATAACAGAGCCACCCAGGAAGCCATGCACGGACAACAGGGAGCTCCCGGCAGCCTGGGAGCTCTGCTACATGTGGTCACTTGGGACCCAGGCTGCCAAGGCTCCCCTGTCTGCAGTGCATGGCTTCCCAGGTGGCTTCATCGTCCCTTTCCAGCAGGCAGAAAGGGGGCAGCCGGAAGTCAGGACTAGGGGTTTCCTCTAATGCATGCGGAGTGCAAGCTCAGAGTTCAATCACTCAGTGACCTGGAATCTGAGGACAAATGGCCCTGTCATGGCCAGGCAGCCATGGGGGTACAGCCGAGTGGGCACACCTCCGCATGAACACACAAAAACAGAAGGCATAGCGGAGGAGACAGTGTGTACATCTGCAATAAAAAAAAATACAAAATACCTAATCCAAAACTTCAGAAGAACTGAGCAAAGCCTATGCAGAGAAATTTTAGAACATCCTGAAAGATAGAAAAGGAGAACAAAAAAAAAAAAAATGGAAAAAATACTGTGCAACAGGTAGCAACAACTGCCATCTCTGTTCTCACTAAAGCCCCTGGCAGAGCACAGAGTTGCTCCAGCCCCTGGGCCTGGGGCTGGCTTCAGGGTTCACCCCGTGAATAGAATGTGGTGGCAGTCATGTCCTAGACTCCAGAGCATGGAGCTTCAGAGGCCTCGAAGTTTCCACAACACCCCTGGGCCACCAAGTAAAGGAGCTTGGGCTAGCCTGTCCAACGATAGGCTCACATGGAGAAGAAAGGGACCCACAGCCCCAGGCTGGCTGCCCGCCAACTAGGAAACATGAAGAACGGCAAGGAAGAGCAGCAGAAGAACCATCCTGCTGAGCCCAGGACTGTGAACCACTAAAACAGTGGTTGCTTTGAATTGCTACATTTTGAGGTTGTTTGTTAGACAGTAATACATAAATGACACACAAACCATACTTTCTAAGTTTATAAATGTAATTAAACCCTAATTAAATGAACATTCCCCCACTCTTTACCCCCAGAACTAGACATGCAGATCCTACAGTTCACATGGAAAAACAAACAGGAAATAAAAGCCAAAAAAAAAAAACCCAAAAAAACCCAAAACCATGAAAAAGAACCACGGAATAGCCCTACAAAAGATCACAGCATACCACGAAGCCTCAATAATTAACAATGTGGTCCTGGCCTATGAACAGACATGTAGACCAATGAGACGTGAGGCCGTGGGGAGTCCCTGGGCACCGCAGAAGGCGTGGCCCTGCAGTTTGGTGGGAGGCTTGGAATCCACGTGGCCTGCACATTGCTACAAGCTAAGAAACAACTTGGGCACATCTGTATTTCTATTGTATTTAGGTACTGTTCCAATAAATAGAATACAAAATGAACTTGAAATCATTACTGGACTATGGGAATCTTTCAACATCACACATTTTCTCTGCCAGTGAATGATGACGGTACAATTAAATGACACACCAAAGCCACCCCTCCAGGCACCGATAACAGAACTCTGCTTCTGCAGCAGGCAGTCACTGGGGGTTCCTCCCGCCCCCCACTATTTTGAGAATCCTTCAAGCGTAGGGGCGCATGTCCTTGGACCCCAGGAGGGGAGTCCCAGCTCCTGATCTCAGCCATAATGAGAACGCCAACCCATCTTCTAAAGACTGACCCAGGGAGAAACATGTGGCCCAGTTCCAGGCAGTGGGACATCACACAGCAGTCTGTGGGGGCTTCCAGCAAGGTGTCGGCTTTCCTAAGAGCAGAGACCATGCCAGCAGCTGCCACTTCAAGAGGCAGAGAGGACAAGAGTCAGGGTCTTTAAACCACCGTTGCTGTGACCTGCGGCACAAGTCCCCCGTGACGCACGGTCAGTGCTGCTACTGTTGGCCCCGCGGCTCTGGCGTGTAACAGTTTGCTGAATGGAGGGCTCATATTGACCATACGTACATTTGTGACAGATGCCAGCAGGACTCCTTAATCTCGTACCACTCGCATGTCATTAGGAGCCATCTCAGTGAAAGTTCCCTGAAAGAACAATGTCACAGGACAGCCCGTGGAGCACTTTACCCAACCAGCTCATCTGAGAACCTCGAAGTCCCGTCAAACGCACCGCAGGCCGGTCTGCTGGCCGGGAGCCCGACAAGACTAGGAGGAGGAAGTGACATTGGCCCCAGTAAGCGGGAAACTGCAGATCCTTCTCCCTAGAGACATGTGGGGCACACTCCAGGTGACAGAGGGCAGACACACAGCTCTGGGTGCCTGGAAGCCCACACAGCCCACGCCGTCCTGACCACAGCCTGCTGGAGGAGCCACGTGCATCAAAGTGTCCCCAGGGCCCCCAGGCCACCGACGGAAGGAAGCGAGGCATTCCCTGGGCTGGCTCTGTTTCCACTGTGAGAACTGCGGAGGGGCTCTGGCAGGAGGGTGCAAGGCCTGCTCCCATCTCTGGACGGCGGGGGCCTGGGCAGAGCCCTGGGGACATGGAAGCCTCGGTGCCCTCCAGGGACCCCTCACACCATACCTACCCCAACTCTCTGAGCCCGGAATCTTCTGTGTTTTCGAGGTTGTTCTGATGGTTTTACTGGCTTGAATAAGGATGGTGTTTGCGGGTGTTGGGGGGAATGGGAGGTGGGAGGGGTGTGCAAAGCTCCTGGGGCCTGATGACTGCACAATAAAGCTGTGACAAGTCGCCGGGCCTGCAGGACACAGCAAGGAGGCCGGCGGTGCCACAGCATCGGAGGGCTCTCTAAGGGGGCAGATTGTGGGGGCCGAGTTCCAGAACATACACACGTGCACACCCCCCCACACACACTGGCACACCCACTCACACGTGCACACACTGTGCACACACGCATAGATACACACAAAACAGTCACGGCTAATTTGGCCGAGACCTAACTTTGTGACAACAAACTGCCCACTATAATAAGGACATTTTACTCTCTGAGGAGCAGATGGGATTCTGCTGTACAATTATCCATCAATTGGTGGCTGATGCACTTTTCGGCATGTACAATACATTTTCAATGTAACAGGTTGCATGGGAGTTCTGGCTTCCTCTTGGGAATATAGAGAGCCCGTCACACTTGCCTTACCACAAGGGTAAAACCAGACAAAGTGCAAGTTCATGACTTTCCTTGGTCCCACCAGAGACCTGCGGTCACAGGACAACCAGCTAATAGGGAGGCGGGGCCGAACGGGCGCCTGCAGAGAGCGGCGGAGCCCTTGGGTCCTGGGGTGGATTCAGGACGCGGCTAAAAGGGATTCGCTGTGACGGCTGTGGTCAGGTGGGGGCCGCGTGGCGGGGAGAGCGGGGGTCCCAGAGCTGGGGATGGGGCCTCGCCCTCCACAGGCTCTTCTTGCATGATCCCCAGCCCCACCCGGCAAGGGTCCTGGGGGGCGTCTCCTGCACAAACCGGAGAACACGCAAGGGTGTTTTCTACAACGAGCACAAAGCCTTAAAGGATGAACAGAGCCACTTACAAAGATAAAAACGTCACATTTGACATTAAGAAGGCACTGCAAGTCACACACTTGACAGAGCTTGCCCTGGCCAGGCAGCCCAGTCGGTTACAGCGTCACCCACACGCCGAGACTGTGGTTTGGCCCCGGTCAGGGGACACACGAACAGCAACCAGTGAGTGCGTCAGCAAGCGGAGCGACAGGTGGATGTTTCTCTCTCTCCCCGTCTCCCCACCCATCATCCCTCTCTCTCTACAAATAAAAAACTTTCAAATTCTTAAGTAGGTTTTTCAAAAGTTAGCGATTCAAAATGGAATAAACTAACTGCGTTTCAAACGACTGCCCTTAGCCTCCTCTCATGGCTGTGGAAGAGCCCCCTGCACACCCCCTCACGGTCCCCCACAGCCCCTGGCCCAGCTGCGGTTTGGAAAAGGTTCGTCTTATCCCTGGTCATGGAAGAGGGGGTCACCTGTCACTCAGCAGTCTGTCTCTTGCCAGAGTATCAACTCAGAACATCTCAGGTAAACAAATGTTTTGAAGTAAAGGATAGTGTCCAAAAATATTAATCCGATTCAGGAAATGCAGTGGTAAGCAGAAAGTGAAATAAAGATCATCATCAGTGCCCTGGCTGGTGCGGCTCGGTGGATTGATTGTCAGCCTGCAAATCAAAGGGTCACCAGTTCGATTCCTAGTCAGGGCACGTGCCTGGACTGCAGGCCAGGTCCCCAGTAGGGGGCGCATGAGAGGCAACTACGCATTGATGTTTCTCTCCCTCTTTTCTCCTTCCTGTCCCCTCTTTCTATAAATAAAGGAATACAATCTTTACTCTATTTGGGGTAGTGGCAGCGAACAGGCACGTGTGCCGCCACCTGTCTGGCGATTGGTACAGTGGCATGACCCCAGGACCCAGGAGCAAGACCCTGCCCCCTCCCTCACTGCCTGTCAATAACCTCCCCAGACTAGGAAACGGAAAAAGTCTGGGGGCAATGTGTCAGACAAGGACAGCTCAAGGTCACAGATTACCACCACGCCCTGACCATAACCCGAGGGCCGGTCCTGCCCCAGTCTGTGCTGGCCTGGGTCCAGGAGGGGTGCCTGAGGCCAGAGTGACCTCTGCTCCCCTGCTGCCGGGTCCCATGGTGACAGCTCCTCTCTCTGAGGTCAGTTTCTCCAGGAAAACTAGGGAACTCACGGCATCGGGTGAGATGGGAGCAGCCCACCCCTGCGTGTCCTCAGCGGCACCCTCCCACCCTGCTTTGAAGGTAAGACGTGATTTATAAATAGACCAGATTCACCCCCTTCTCAGGCTCTCTCTTCTGCTGCTCTTCCCAAGTCCCCAGACATTTACGCCAAACCCCTCTGGTTCTCCAGTGTATCCCCAACGAGGCTGCTGTGGTCAATGGTGCCGGTGCCCACACCCCAGCAGTCTCCCCGTGGAGGCCTGGAGACGTCAGAAGAGAAGGAATCAGAGAGTGCTCTGGGCCCCCAGAAAAAACACACCTTTCTGTGCCCCTTTCAGGGAACCGGCCCTCCTACAGGAGCTGTGCCCACAACTGCCTTCCCTAAAAGTCAGAGAAAATCCACAGCAACCCAGCTGGCTGCTGTCCTGCCTTTCCCTCACCCCAGAGACCCTGCAGGGAGAGCAGAGGGGACGGCCAGACCACAGCCCCGTACCTCCTTCCCTCGAGGGACTCAGCCAGCAGGACGCGGGGACAGCCCAGGCCCACTCCACATGAGCCTCCGGAGCATAAAGATATCCCATAAAAATTCCCGTGGGCGGGAGAGCTGCGGGGGCCTCCCCGTGCCTGCGTTTCTAAGCGCGGCTCTGGGGCATCTGGTCACAGGAGCGGACTGGGGACGGCAATCTGCCAAGTGGGTGAAATGGTAGGGACTATGCTGCAAGCGTACTTTCAGACTTGGCACTGAGGTCCACAGAAGACTGGGGTGTGTGGAAGACAGGAAAGGTCGAGGTTCAAACTCCATGCAGGCTTCCTTCTCTGAGCAACCTGGCCAGCCCCCCAGGGGTCCCTGGGCTCAGCCGGTTAACACCGCCCGCTCACACGGTGCTCCAGCTCCGAGGGTATCAATCTCAGGGTGGGCGGGGCGGGGGGTGGGTGGGCAGCTGTCACACATCACAGCACAGAAACCTTCGCCCTTGCTGTGCTCTCGTGCTTGGCCTCAAACAGAACTGTTTTCCGACCTCGCCTTTATTGAACTCAGTGAATGACCTGCCCCACCGACACCGAAACCTCCCGGCCGGCGGGACCACGGCTCTGCCCTTGTTTTCCCTTCCAAACAGCTCTCCTGCAGGCCATGCCGCCCATCCCGGGTTAAGGTGAAAAGTCCAGGCTGTGGGGGGGGCTGGGCCGGCTCAGGGACAGGAGGCCACCCCAGAGGACTTGAAGCTACGGGAGCCATGCCGAGGGCTGACCCCTGCAGGCATGGTCCCACGGGTCGGGGAGGAAGGTCCCTGACCGTCAGCTGGGCATCCATCCTGCTGGCCTGGATTTTTCTCCTCGTTCTGGGCCATAGAGAGCAGCTCAGCAGGGTTAATGAGAGAAACTATTAGTTATACATTCTCTCCTCACTGGGAAGTGAGCATAGGGCGCTTTGGTCTCGAACCCGATACTTAGAGAGTGTTGCACTGGCACCGACAGACACCCCAGGAAGGGGTGTCTCCAGGAAGAACTACGAAGTGCGACCCAGCCTTTCAGACACAACTTTCACGGCCTCCCTGTCCCCGTCCCCCGGGGCGGCGCCTGGCACTTCGAGAAACTATGGTGAATGAACAGTCCACCAATACCCGTTCAATACCAACAAATTCACATGAGACCCCCACAGACTCCGCAGCGACAGTGCAGGGCAGTGCTGGCTTACCGAGGGCACGCGGTACCTGCACCACCTCACGCAGCATTCCTATTTCTGTGAAGGGACTGGCCAAGGTCACCCCGCAGACACAGATGTCCATGTCCCTTCCTAACAGCCCCGGGGCTGCCCATCACAGAATCTGCCTACCGCGGGCCAATCAACCAACCTGAGCCTCAGCGTCTCCGCCCCCTAAAGCCCACTTGCCCACCCACATGGCCCTCCAGGTCAAACTGGATTAGCAGAGGCTGCACGAGGCCATGGGTTCTGGAAGTTTCCAGGTGGTACTGTGAGCCCAAATCCCTTTGTAACTCGGAAGACGCCCCAGGAGCCCTCCAATGCCATGAGTAACATACGTCCCTAAGACTCAGATGCACAAAAAGGGTGAATTCACTCTTGCCGTCAGCTGAGAGAAACAGAGTGAAGCGACAGCCCCCAGGAGAGGCCTTCCTGCCCGGCCGCTGGCCCAGCGCGTTCCAACCAACCCATAAGGGCCCGTCCTTCCGCCCCGAGGTGCAACGTGAAGGAACCCCATGGAAACCGGGGGATGGGTGGGAAGGTGAAAGTTTGAGGATGCTCAGTTAGTTACGGGCAGTACCGAAAACCAGGGGCACCAGGGGCAGGCCGGTCGGGGCGTGAGCCTGGGCGTGCACCTCGAGGTGCACGTTTGTCCCTCAGAGCTGAGCCGTGCGGAGAGCTCAGCAACGGCAGCGCTGCACACACCGCACGGCCGGCTGACAGCGGGACGTGTCGCGGTGAATCCCACCCGCTGGGGACAGACTCACCCGCCCAAGAGTCATGGGGGAAACCTCTGGTACTGAAATAATACAGACTTCTTGGGATACTTTTCTGCTTTTCATTTAAGTTTTTTGGGGGGGCATGAAAGAATTATTACTTACATAATTAGAAAAATGTTATTTTTCTAAAAAGACACCCTTGACATTACAAGTGGCTTCGAGGAGTTATTAAGAGCGGCTGCGGATGACACCACCCCAGCACCAACACTTGCGGGTCGTTTCTGAGCCCCGGTCAGCGGGCCCGCCCACCCCCACGGGCCATGGGCGGCACCAAGGCCTGTCCTCTGCCTGCGGCTCTGGCGTGGCTTGTCAACAGGGTGGCCGCTGACACCACCTGCTCTCCTCACTCTACAGGCGTGTCTTCTGATAAAATGGCTCTTTTATTAGGCAAGCATTCTGCCACCAAGCAACGTGACGAGTTTGCAGACGTGCCATCCCCCGAGGAAAGCTCTCGAGGCCCGTTTGCAGGGGGCGGGGGAGGAAGGAGGCAGAAGAGGGGGTGCTGAGAGGCACCGGGACCCTGCCCAGGTGGGCACGCTGGCTGGGCCGCTAAGAGGTGGAGTATCTGTTGCACTAGTTTTGGGGATTTCCAGACTGAATGAAACTAAAAACTGAGCACTTGCTGGCTCCAGAAGCAGAGTCAGCGAAACGGCCAGCGCGGGCACTTCCGGCGCCTGGGCTCTGCAGTGCCCGGGAGGCCAGCACCCAGGTCCGACCGCCAAGTCGACCTTTCAGAAACACACGGCGGCTTTTACCTGAAAAACACCTCCAGCTTAGGAATACTTTTGCAGCATTAAAATTTTTAATTGCTTTCCATTTTTAATTCCTTCTAATTGGCATGAAAACTCCAAGTTCCCCCTCTCGCATCTGGCACTGCTGTTGGAAAGTCGTAACCCAGGAGGGCTGCTCGCGGCCACGTTGCCCGACGCGCCCTGCACTCTGTCCAGCCCCCGGGGGGCAATGCACCCGAACTTACGGCTCTCTCCCTCCTTCCCGCATAACTGCCTCGCTCCCGTTAGACTAATTTTTCCAAATTGTGACATGTATTCCAATAACAGGCCCGCTGACTCAGCCAAGATGATGAGAATGCATTCCCACTCGGGGCGTCCTCTGCGTCACACCACCCCACCCCCGGGCGGCGGGACGGCACCACAGTGGGTGGGACCGGGCTCTGGGGTCATGCCAGGCAGCATGCGGGTGGGCAGGTTATGCCAGCCTTGCTGTTGCCCAACAATTCAAAGACACACGCTGTGGTGCCGCTATAGCCCAGTGCACACTTCATAAGGAGTCTTGTCACAGTGCCCCAGCTGAAAGCAGCAGCTGGCGACATCGCTGAATAAAAAGAAAAGTGACCTGCAAGGATGCTGCCTGCGTGGCTGGGGCTTTGAACCACCCATGTGATAGGTGGTCCTGGCATCTCACGCCAAATCTGATGCAAGGCTCACTGAGAAAAACATGGCCCTGGCCACCGTGCCCGGAGGTGGCAGCTGTGAGGACCTCCAGGGGTGGGGCTGAGACCCCCACACCTCCCTGGCTGGTCAGAGGCTCCATGTGGCACCTCCCGTGACCTCGAAGCTCGGTCGGACTTCCCCTCAGAGAGCCGCTCTGCACCCCAGCCCCTCGCCGGCGACAGTTCACATGAGGCACGGGGAGAGTCCTTGCTGCGGAGACGCGGACAGGACACAGCTGCAGGTGGCAGCGCCACAGCTGCGGTCATCGGGAAGCTGCCCTCCCGAGGACTCTGCACTGTCCCCATTAGTGGGAGCCGAGCCCCCCAGTGGAACCGAAGAACATGTCCCTGCCCGGCTGGCACCCTTGCTGCCCGCAGCAGCCCTCCGCATCACCAGACACGGAGACACACTAATCGGATCGAGGAGAGAAAGCCTCCAGATCGGAGGCTGGGTTCCCACCCCGCCCGAGTGCGTGGGAGGAAACAAAAATAAGCAGGACGGACCTGCCGAGAGCTGCCGCCTCTGCGCAGGAGGCTGCCTGCTCCCCAGCTCCCGCCGATAAAGACGCCCAAGCCTTGGGGGTTGGGGCTTTCCCACAGCCACCCTGGCAATGGCCACCATCAGGCGGGCGCCAGCCCTGTGGGGCCACCCGTATCTGCCAGTGAACAAAGGCTGTGTCACACACACAGATGGGGCCGACGTTCCATTCCACAGACAGAAACTGGGGGCCAAGAGCACACGCGCCATGGCAACCTCATGAGGGGCTGGCGGAACTGAGCCTCCAGCCCCCAGGCCAGCGTGGCCCATGGCACCCCGCCAATGCCCCGCACGTGTTCACAGCAAGAGCTGGCATGTACTCCGGTCACAACTGCTGCAAAGGGTCACCGGTGACTCCCCACAAACCACCTCATCTCCTGTGGGCACAACAGGGTAACGTCCCTTTGATGGAAGCGACCTGCTTTTCGTTCAATTGACAGACCAGGGGGGCTGGGAGGTGACAGCGATGGGGAGTGTTGGGTGCAGGGGTTTCCCCCCTCTGACACTCACCCAGCACCCAGTGACCTTCTTCAGGAACGTTCTTAACAAAAAAGCATTCATGGAAGGCCAGGATAATCCCCCAAGGACCCTCATGCCGTGGGAACCACAGGAGCTGTGCTCCGGAAGTAACTGGCTTCCCCCACCTGCCATGAAGTCCCCATCCCGCAGCCAGAGAGACTTTGTGGACCTGCAGGGACAGAGGGGGAGGAACCACAGCACCGGGCCCCCCAACCAGGATGGCCCAGACCGGGGCGCCGGCCATGCTCACCAGTACAAGTAATAAGCCAAAGCCAAAGCCACTAGGATGGCGCAAACCCCTGAGAACAGGCAGGTGGAGTAGCTGACTGGCATCTTCACAGCCCCCGTCCTGTGCACTTCTGCAGGTCGGTGAGGAGGAGACCGGCAGTGTGAGTGGGTGTCACCTTCGGCTGGAGGATAAGGAGAGGGATTATGACCAGGCCCACACCACCCACACTGGATGGGCCTCGGCTGCTAAGAGCATCTGCTCAGCAGAAAGAGGGCAACACGCACTTCTGGGGTACTGCTCCCCACCCAGCAGCACGCTGCATGTCTCTCAGGCCAACTCAAAAGAAAGCAGGACCCCAAAGCAGCACATAAAGCAGGGCCTCTCCTCAGCCCCTGCGGGGGGCTGGGCACCCACTAATCCAATAAGCAGCTTTCACTGGGAGCCCCTGTAAACAGGTGGCATCACAGGGTTTGGACAGGACGCAGGTCACAGGGCCCCGCCCTTGCACCTGACCCTGGACCTCAGACCCAGAAGCTGCCAGAAACCCTGAGAGCACGACAACCCTATAGCACCCGTGGGTGAGCCAGTGAGGAGGACCCCAGGCTCGGCCTCGGGCTGGAGAGCCCCTCAAAGGCCTCCGAGTGATGGACGCCCTCTCTCTGGAGCAATGCCCCAGGCCAGCAGGTCCCCCGCCTGGAGCAGGGCTGCCACGCCCCCACACCGCAGAGGCCAAAGGCAACCCTGGTTCCAAGACCAGACCCCGTGGACGACCGCTCTGGCCACTGCCCTGTGGGGAACTCAGAGGAGTCATACCTCCTATTCCTTGGAAAACGGAGCTAAATAGACTGGACAAGTGGAGAGCAGACAGGCTGGTCGGCTGCCTCTCGCATCTCCCCAGCCTGAGACTGAATCTGCACGAGACCCGAGATGTGATAAAGTGGTGCAGGGACAGAAGTGCCCCCCTTGAAACCTGTTCCCTGTGCAGATGGCCCCCAACAGACACACGAGGAACAGGAAGAGAGAGGCTTATGGGAGAGCACCTCGAGGCTTCTCTGGCCAACACACCTTCTTTCAGGGTCCTCATGCTGTACTGGGGTGACAGGGAAGTCACTGCTTCATGCGTCTTCCCTGGCATGAGACACAAAAGACCCACTCCCAAACAGGCGACGGCCCCGCCACTCCCGCCCCGCCTGGCGAGCCTACTCCAGCCCCGAGCTCCTGTGTCCTGCTGGTGGCAGGGCCCCCAGTGGGAAAAGCCGGTCCTGCCGCTGGACTCCACCTGGGGTCTGCAGTGTGACCTGGGCCACTGGGCCTAGGGCCTCTGGACAGTGACTGTCAGGTCCTTTTAGAGGCATCCGGCTGTGACTGACATTCTGGCCTGTGGCCTAAGAAGCCGTCAGGATGGAAGGCGGGTCACCACACCCCGGCTTCGTCCACCAGGAAGGGGCTTTGCCCTGAGCAGAGTCTTGCTGGCTACGGATTTCCACCTCCTTAATCCCCAAAGTGGCTGGAGGAACTGCTGACCTGGGAGGAGCAGCTCCTCAGTGGCTGTGCGTGCTCCCCTGGGACCCAAGGCCGGTCCTCATCCTCTGAGGGCCTGAGAACCAGGCTGTTCCCCGGCCGGGCACCCACACCCCGGCTTTTCCAATAAACAGTGGAAAGAAGCCCTTCTCTCTCAGAAAGCTGCCTGGTGGCCTGTCGTCGGCACCCAGCCCCGCGGCGCCTGCTGCCGTGCTGGTTTCTCTCCTCCTCTGCTCCCCCTGGGCCCCTGGAGCCCTGGGGAGCGCTGACGGGGGCCGTGCACAGAGCTCCCCGGTGCGGGGGCGGGGGGCTGGAGGACAGAGGAACAGTCAGGCCACACCTGAGTCGCTCCCTGCCTCCGCGCGTCACAGGAGTCCCTTCTCTCCAGGTGACACTGCAGGGGGCCTCTGTGCTCACGCTGGAAAGAGCGCACAAGGCACAGCCTTGGGCACAGACTGGACCCCAGTCCTAGCACCTGCCCCCACTTCTGAGCTGAGCCTCAGTTTAAAGTGGGGACAACTGCTCTACCTGCATCACTGGGGGGTGGTCACAGGTAGGGAATTGGTACAGGAAAAGCACCTGGAAAAATGCCTAGCGTGGGAAACGCCAGAAAGGGTTAGCTCTCACGATGACATCATCGCGGTTCCTGAACCGCGCCCGCGGGGGACCGGCTGGCAGAGGTGGCAGAAGTACCCAAGGTTTCTCGCTCGGCTAGACTAGAACCAAAACTACACCTCAGGCCTGTTTTCGGTTCTATTAGTGATAAAGAACGGTGAGATAGTTCTCTTTTCACTATATTCTTTACATTATCGTGTAAAACACAGCAAACCTAGAAGGTTTGGAATCTTGGTTTTATTCATTTTGAACTAAAGGTTAGTTTAAGAGCTTTGCCCAAACCCTCCTCCAGCTGTGTTTCCGCTGAGCAGAAGCTCCCCGGGGGGTTCTGGGTGCGCGCATCCGGCTGGTCCGGGTGCAGACCCGTCGCAGCGAGGGTCCCCTCGTCCGGAGAGCCTTGCGTGTGACATCACGCCCGCCTCTCGATCCCCATTTGGTTTCACTCTCCAACCTCTCATCGCAGTTAGAGAGAACACAGCTAACTTGAACATATTACACGGGAAAATGTCACGGGAACATTCATCCCTAGATTCCTTCCCTGGGCCTAAAATCGGCAGACCGACGCTGACTACGAGAACAGCAGGAGTGCGTAACCTCCTGGCGGTTCCCTCAGAGCGGCAACGTGAAAGGCACGTCTAAAAACATGAAACTTTTCTTTAGACTCATTAAGTGTCTCATGAAATTCCCACATTCTCTTTCTTGCACAACAGAGAACTCAAGGTGTAATTAATTATTCCTGTGCAACCAGTATAATTACTGCGGCCATCAGACATGAGGACGCATGAAGGATGAATATGCAGTTGCATTACTGTGTAGTTCTGAAAAGAAACTCACTTTCCTATCCCACCGACACCCCCTTGTTCCTCGAAGGACCCCTCTGTCAGCTGTCGGGTCCGGAGGCAGCCGGGTGCTGCTTCTACAGCATCTGCCTAGTGCCACCAGCCCTGCCTGGAAACCAAGAGCCAGCCAGCCCTGGAGGCTGTGAAGCTGGAGACCAGGAAAGGGCAGGAAGGAGGAGGTGCCTGAGCAAGGGAGAGAAAAACTCCACCCTGGGGACTGCCCACGGGGCCTGCGGGGGCCACCAGGGACCACAGGTTCCATGGTGGCACCTGCAGAAGCGCACAGCGAGCTGTGTGTCTCTCCAGCTTCCAGACAAACATACAATCCCTTCTGCCTGCCTCCAGGACAGGGGCAGGTACAGACACGGGACAGCCCTGACCCGTGCGCCCAGGTCCAGTGCTACTCCTGTCCCTTCTGCTGGCCACCTCCTTTCCCCGGCCAGTCCTCTCTGCTCGCCTTCATTCCAGGTGTAAGCAGGTCCCCCCCCCCCAGAAAGTGTGATCCCCTTTCTGCCAGCCTCACCTCCAGGTCCTGGCCCTCCAGGGAGGACCCCATCTGGGAACACCCCAGAACCGGGTGCTGAGGTCTGAAAGGGCAGTCCACATGGAAACAAAGCAAGGCCACAAGAGGCCCGATGAGACGCACTGGTGGCAGATCAGGGAGACCACACCAGACATGCAGGTGAGATGTCAGGCAGGCCATGCCAAGGTCGTGCTAAGTGACAGGTACGAGACATGAATTATTCATTTAACGATCACAATAGACCTGATCTCCTGGTACCACCACTACCAGCTCCAAATAAACTCTGCACAGGGTCACCCAATAGCTGGCCGACCCAGGGTTAGAAACCCAGTCTGGCCAATGCTGGCCCCAGGGTATTTAACTGTCCTTGGTGCAGCTGGTTGGACCTAGATCTCCCTGGAAAGGTTTGTGGCTTCTTCTCAACAGTCCCCAGGAGCCAGGGCTTCCTGGGGTTTGTCCCCACTCCTCCACCCCTCAGACTCTTGTTAGCTCACAGTTAATCACCTTCTTTCCCCCAGTTTCCCCAAAGGCACTGTGTCAATTCCTGACATCTGGGCTTCAAGAAAATGTGTCCTGCCTAACCCACAGAGCGGCAGCGACAGGAGCTGTGGAAGTTACTGCTCTGCTTTACGCCCCTGGCTCTCCGCACTTGCTAAACACGTCTGTCCCAGGTCCCCCCCCCCCCCCCCACGCAGCCCTACTGCTTTTATTAGGTTAATGAGATGCCGCCCGCCCACTGGGAACACACCATGTCACCAGCCTGTTTATCCAGACTGAGCTCAGTCTTAGGAGCGGAGAGAGCCCCCGGATGCCAGCAACACATTGCTGCTGGACCTTCAGGAAGGAGAAAAGTTGCCGAATGTACTCACTTCACGACCGCAGCCCCGCTCCCGCCCCGTCCCTGAGGCCTCACTGGGCTCCTTGCTGTTGACAGTGAGTTCCCACCTCGCACCTCATTCTTATGCCCAGGGCGTGCTTCCCACTGACCGCTTGGACCGGAGCGCCTGGTGCTTCCCAGTGGCCTTTGGAGAGGTTGTGAGTCCTCAGAGCTGTCTCTTCTGGTCCCAGGAAGAAGCAGGAGAGACAGAGTCCACAATCTGAGCGTGTGCTAGAGAAGCATTCTGCAGTCCTGCTCACGTCCACTCTGTTCCAGGGGACACGTTCGGCTGTGACCCCTCTCCAGGGGGCACCTGCAGAAGTGACTTCCTGCGCCTGGAGGCAGGAGGTTTTGTATTCCACGCCTCACCCAGTCGGCCCTCCCACAGCCTTAAATACCCAAATAATTAAGTAACTAACAAAAAGGAAGCTCCCTGAGTAGAAAGGCTCTTCGCTTTGACTCACTCTGGGTAAATGAGACGCGGTGGCAGAAACTCCTGGAGCAAGGCGAGTGCTCACAGGGACCAGCTGAGACAATGTCCTTCCAATCCACACTGGGACACACGAGGAGAACAGGTTACTATGCAAACCAAACACAAGTAAACAGCGGAGGTGTGAGCCCAGGAAGGCCAGAGGCCAAGTCTCAAGTGCTTTGAAGTGCAGTCAGGAGCTCCTTCCAGATGCTGTCTGCTTGGCTTGCAGTTACTCGGTGGCGTTTACACAGGCTGCTGGGAGGAACACGCACAGGTGTGACGGGCAGCAGGTGCCCTGGGATAATGCTGCTGTGTGGGGGCTGGGGGTCCCCCAGTTATGGGTGGACGAAGAGGTGACGGCTCCACTCTAAGACTCGGGGGTGAGCCTCAAAGCTCCCCAGGGACACATGACCGGGTCCTCTGGCCCCCAGCAAGTTCGGGCAATGTGAGCCCACTGGTTCTTTGTCAGGGCTGCGTGGGAGGACTCGTGGGCAGCCTTCCGAAGGCAGCCACAGTCCAGCGGTGGAAGACAGGGAGGAAGACAGGTGCACACAGCTCTGAAGCACCTGCAAGAGCTACCTGGTGGTCCTTAAAGAAGCAAAATCCCAGTACGGCAAAAAGGGGCGCAGGCCGCAGACGGGTCTTAGCGTGTCGTGAACTGTCAGCAGGCGGCTCGGACCCTGCGGGCGCCACGCAATCCAACAGCGCCCGGTAACCCGCACCACCAGCTGGAAACCCATCCCGGAAAAAAGCCTCCTGCCCGGAAAGCAGCTTTTAAACAAAACCCAGTTTCAGACGTGAAACCTGTTTGATCCCTTAAAATTCGTGTGAGCCTGCTTGCTCTGCTCCTCCTCATGTCCACTAACTTCACTGTTAAAGCGTCTGTCCCACCTTCAGGCTGAGTGATGGGCGCAGGACACTGAGCCTGGGGGCCCTCAAGCGGGAGCGTGCCCAACCCGCCAGCACTGCCGCTCTGCTCTTTGAAATCTCCCTTTTTAAAAAAAAAATTTTTAAGATTTTATTTATTTTTAGAGAGAGGGGCAGGGAAGGAGAAAGAGGGGGAGAAACACTGGCCATTGCTCTGTCAGGACGAGGGGGGTGAGGCGGCGGCTGCGGGGCCCAGGCCCGCCGCGTGTGCGGCCTGATACGCATCCGCCGGCTCCCATTTGCGTTTTCGGAACGAGTGTGCTCGGCACGGCCACACTTCCTTCCACAGAGTAGGCCCTGCGCTGGGGATGCGCTCAGAAGCCAGTGAGGAGCTGAGCCCGGGTTTACACCACCTGCGCCGGAGCCGCCCAACCACCCTTCTTCTCCACCTGCAGAGGGCGCTGTTCTCCCCGTCCGCTGAGCGGCTGCTCTGGGCTCCTGCTGCTGCCAGAGCAGGCAGTGCCCCGCTGCCGGCGCTCAGAGAGCAGCTTGAACCAGCCCCTGGCAGGAAGCAGCAGGCCCACCGTGGGCCCTGTCCACCCCAGCTCCCTGGGGAGGGAGAACAGGTTCTAGAATTTCAGGCAGGACATTCTAACAGTAGCTGGAGTTGACAGTGCTGTACAGGGTGATGCATGCCGGTCACCATCACCAAGCACCCAGAAGGCTCTGTGTGTGCCACCTCATCCCCTCTTCGCCACACCCTGAGGAGGGGGACACACTTAGGAGCTTCGTTGTACAGGTGAGGAAACTGAGGCGCAGAGAGGTTAAGCAACTAGCCCAGAGTCGCAGAGCAAGTGAGTGGCAGAACCGGGATTCTAAACAGGACTAGGTCCTACACAGCCCAGGAGCCAAACCAACCCAGATGTCCAGGAAGCCGCCATTCTCTCATCTCCACTGAAAGACAGAGGTTTGAGCCCCGCGGCCGGAAAGGAGCCTGCTGCACGGGGTTCGGGGGAGACGGGAGCAGCAGCTTTCTTTTGTTACCTCCCAACATCAGGTCCACGTGGATGGAGGGGGCTGGGGGAGGAGCCCCAAGACCCTCTGTTCCCCCTGGGAGATCGAGACGCTGCGGCTGCCCACGGCCTGGGGTGGACCAGCTGCCTGCTCTGCCCCC
>PVJI01006302.1:0-87715 GCA_004026765.1 Micronycteris hirsuta | reverse complement strand
ACAGTTTAGCCGTAATTCCATTTTGGTCCTGGGAGGAGGTTTGTGCAGTTTCTGCTTACTCCTCCACCATCTTGGATAACAGTCCATACAGTATGTATCACTGTACACTGTGATGTCGGTCCTGGCCTGCAGGGTCCATGGGTTGTGGCCGTGAGACAAACAAATGCACACACCACAGAAGTCCTGTGAAGAAAAAGGGGCAGCATGGCCGTTCTCTAAGTGAGAGAGAGGACCCAAGAGTGGGCCCAAGAGCAAACCAGAGAGCCTGACCCCTGCCTGGACAGACTTTTATTGTTTTTCTGCGTACATTACATTAAGGGTGGTTTTCATTTACTATGAACAGGTCCTTATTGACTATGCATAGGTTCACTGTAGGTGATTACCTTTTACAGATAACAAAGGAAAGAATGTTGCTAATTACTTCAAAGAGAAGGATGTTACAGATCCAGGGGAAAAGTGGTTGAACTGGTTACACTCCATACTTGGGAGGCTTAGCTCAGATTTTAGGAAGTTACGGCTTACTGCCTCAACTCAGGCTGAGGGAGTTTTAGCAAAAAAACAAGTCTCATAGAAGTCTAGGTACATTGCAGGTCTGATTCCCCACGGGAGAACCTGTCCACGGACGTGGGGCCTGTGTACTGAAAGTCATGTCCACACTGGGCTTTCTCAGTGAGAGCTGGGCTCCATTTCCCACAACACACGAAACGGTTCCCTATAATACTGTGCTAGGTTAAAATCTCCAAACTTTGCAAATTTATTTTATGGGAAATTTAAGGAATTTTCAAGGTTTAATTTTGCTTGTTTTATTTTTGTCCTGTGTGTCCAACTTTAGCACTTAATGTCTCTACCTCCATCATAGGTGACTCCTCTTGCATTTTTGTTTCCTCTCGGTAATCCATCTGTTCACCTTTCACTCACTTCCCGTGAAACAGTCCAGGGAGGTTCAGTTCACAGTAGTAGTACAGACTTTCACATCAAAACAATAGAAATCTTTAACCAAAAACATTTTATCAAAGTAGAACATTACACATGGGCACCCCTTGAGGTTCTGTTATTCCACTTCAAAGGAGTAGATGCTTCAGGACTCCTTTTCAAAAAATTTAATCAGGGCTAGATTACATAATGAGGGTGGGGCCATCCTGGTGGGCTCAACACACTTATAAAAGGAGGAAGAGAAACAAGATCTTCCTCTCCATGTGAAGACATAGCAAGAAGGCAGCCTTCTGCAAACCTGGAAGCAGCCACCTTGACCTTGGACTTTCCAGCCTCCTGAACAACAAGAAATAAGTGTCTGTTGTTTAAGCAGCCCAGACTGTGGCATTTTGTTACAGGGGCCCGAATGGGCTAAGACCACACCTAACACACTGTAAGTGCTAAATAAATGCTGGCAGCTATTCATATGCAAATACTCTGCCTCCGTATTCCAGCACCTTAGAGAGTGTCTCCAGCATCAGCCAAATTATCTCCTTTCCTGGAACTGCTTGGTTTGCCTCACCATCTCCATCATTTGCAGCTCTATCATAGCAGGTCTGGTTTTACTTCTCCTCAGTCCTTTGTGGACAGATGCCTGACTGGGCAGCCCATCGGGTTCCTGAACCTTGTCTGCCTCTGGCAGCAGAATCCTAACTCCAGGGCCAGTGGCTGTAAGACATGATCTATACCCTTCCCACTTATAGCTCCTGGCTCCCAAGACCCAAGCGTTTGTCAGAGCTGACCTGCAGGGGAAGGGTTCAGGCAAAAGATTTTGTACAAACTGTTCATGACAACATTCATTTACTAGCAAAACATAAAAAAAATATATATATATTAGGGTGATCCGTGATGTGGGCTGTGAAAAGATTCACGAAGAGAAGAAAGTGCAGAGAGTAAAGTTTTATTCACTCTCCAAAAGAGGAGAGGGGCAAGGTGTGGAGAGATACCCCAGAACTGAAGGGTGGGGGCTTTCAACTTTTATTGGATTATAATCAGATTTTAAAAGGGTGGGGGGTTGCTGTTGTGTCACCCCTGGGCTGTTGGGGCTACAGTTTGTTCCAATGTTATCTTCTGCCTGTGGCTGTAGGGAGTGATTAGTCGTGTTCTGTCCTTGCTTTCCAGCAATTTCCAGTCCTGGGGACATAGGCGCAGAAGAGTAAATCGTCAGTCATGTCTAAGGAGGACATAGGCCTGCTCAGCAAATGCTGGCACGATAGCAAGTGGGGCTGGCTTTGTCCTTTCAAAACATGAATGTCCAGCAACTGGAGAATGTTTAAACAGATATGGAGCATTTGTATGGTAGAATATTATGAAGTACATAAAAATATGTTTAAAGATTTTAACAAAATAAAACAATTGGCTACAGTCCTGGCTTATTAAGAGCAGATTTGAGGAGGTGGGACAGAAAGACCTGTGTGTAATTCTGTTCTACCATTCATTCACTATGTGACATACAGCATGTTCTTTAACCTCTGTGAGCCTCAGTTTCCTCATCTGTTAAATGGGGATAGTGACAGCTACCTCTTAGGGTTGCTCTGATGATTAAATTAGATAATGTATACAAAAACTTGAGCAATCAAGATATTGCAGTAAGAAATAACCCCCTATTCCCAGCAGCTTGAAACAGCAAAATATTATGTCTTGCTCAGATTTCAGGTCCATCAAGAGTGCCGGGTGCTGAGCTTCATCTCCTCCATGATCGGGCACCTGGGCTGACAGAGCTTCTGGAATATCCCCTGCCATCAGGGCAGAGGGAAGAACTTACAAATCACATGTCTGATCTTAAGTTTCCTTTTGGAATGTCTCATGGCTACACCTAACTTCAAAGGGCAAAGAATTGCAATCCTGCCACAAGTGCAAAAGGAGGAAAAGTAGAAAAGTAGGTAAACAGTACAAGTGATTATCACTAACACCTATTCCGCTGGCACGTAGAGGTTCTCAACAATACATGTCTGTTTATAACATTATGCATTTTTACATGTAAACATTTTAAATGCATAAAATGAGAACAAAATATATTATCATTTTAACAGTAATAACTTTTTTAAATTTTTATTATTTATTTTTTAATTGTTCAAGTACAGTTTTCTGCCTTTTCCCCCCACCCCAGCTCAACCGCCCAGCCCTCCTCACCTCCCTCCCACGCCCCCCCCGACCCCCCAGTTATTGTCCATGTGTCCTCTATAATTGCTCCTGCAAACCCTTCACCCTTTCCCCCTAAAATTCCCTCCCCTCTGGTCACCATCAGCCTGCTCTCAATTTCAGTGGCTTTGGTTATATTTTGTTTGTTTGTTTGTTTTGTTGATTAGGTTCCTGTTAAAGGTGAGATCATATGGTATTTGTCTTTCACCACATGGCTTATTTCACTTAGCATAACGCTCTTCGGTTCCATCCATGAACAGCATGATCAGATTATTGATGGTCCTTTTCTGCATCTATACTTGTGCTGTAATGATTAATTTTATATAGTGTGTCTATATTACTTTTTAAATGAAGTTAAATGAACAAGACTAATATTTATTACTGTTTATGTTTAGATGTCTTCATCAAGTTGTTGTTGTTTTTTTTTAAAGAAACCCAGAGCTGCAGAGGAAACACAGAGCACTAAAGGCAAAGATCTTTTTTTTTTTTTTCAATTGATTTTAGAGAGAGAGGAAGGGGGAGAGAGTGAAACATTGATTTTTTTGTTTCACCCATTTATGCATTCATTGGTTGATTCTTCTAGGTGCCCTGACCAGGGATTGAACCTGCAACCTTGGCATATTGGGGCAATGCTCTAACCAACTGACCAACCTACTCGGCTAAGGCTGCTTTCATCAAGTTTTTAAAGGCATAACTGAATTTAAAAATCATTCTGCCCTCTCTTTTGGTTAACCACACCTCTGGGAGGTTGGCTATTTGGATGATGAGTCATACCCAGGGCGCTACTTGTGGGAAAAAAAGGATGTACAAATTGTAGGCTTGAGAACAAAGAAGGATGTAAGCAGACGATGTATAGCCAGCACTAAAGATTCCAATTTTGATTGCTAGCAAAAGCCAAAATATGGGAATTACAAACTGTACTGCAAAGAGCAGTATCTTAAGATACCACTAATAAGAATCTTGTATGAACAGCCTCATTCCAAATTGTTTCATTAAACTTTAAAGTCCCCCTAAATCTCATAACACTTGTGTTCAATAAAATAAAAAACATTTTAGTCTTTGGTTAAAATGTCCTTAAGAAGTATATTAAAAATTATAGCTTTTGTCATGGGAAAAGGTAGCCAAATGTATTTAAGAATTCCCCTAGGAGTGAAGAAACTCGAAACTGTGTCTAATAAAACAGAAACTACTATAAGTGATATTGCAGATTTAATTTCCTCCATTAAACTTCCCCCCATTCACAAAGGAAAACATTTTCTTTGTCTCCTTTTGCTGTTATCAGCCACTGAACTTGCACCCCAGTCTGACTCCCTGAAGAACTGTGACCCCAAGTCTGGGGACAGGAGCTGGTTGCTTTGAGCCACAATGTCCAAGCCAAAGGCATCAGTGTTATTCTGTTTTGTTTCTTACTGAGACTAGGGTTATTGAAGAGGGGACTTTGAGTTAAATGGTGCTTGCAAACCAAGCCAAGGCAGCATAATATTGCACCTGTACTAATGAAGAGGATGCAGGCTAATAGCTTATTTGTTATTAAAGATTATACTTTCTTCATCAAGTTAATGTCATTTAAAAAAGGTGGAGAGATTGCTTTGTATTACAAGAGAATTTTAAAGCATAAATACCCAATGAAGTATGTGGATATTAATTGGTTCAAACAAACCAAAGGTCAAAAAATATCTGGGGACAATGGGAATTTGACTAAAGACTAGATATTACATAATGCCACAAAATTTTTATTAACTTCATTAGTTATGATTATAGTGTATTGTGATTATGTAGGCAAGTGTCATTATTTAGGAGTAAATGTGAAAATGGCAATGTGAAAATTGCTGCCTTGCATGATTGACAAGTTACCTAAGGCAATACAATTGGCTGGTGATAGAACCCAGAGGAAAAATGAGGTCTCCTGACTCCCAAGTAAAATTCTACAATCCTAGATCCTAGGATTGCACTCTGATCCTAGATTCTGTCCTACACATAAACGACTCATAACTAAGCCAAATGGCTGCCACTGCAGAGCCACCGATTCCATCCCTTCTGGGCCGTCTGCTATGGCTTTGGGCACCATCATCAGAGCTGTCACTGCAACTGTTATAGAAGGGCAGGAGCTTCAGTAAGCAAAGTCATCCCTCTGCCAAATCACACCCCCTCCCCAGAAGTTCAACAGTGAGAAACTAGTACAGTCCCCTCTTCCTTCCAACCCTCAAATGTTGTCCTCCTCTTGCTCCCAGAGGAGAGGGAAAATACACTGTCATTTTTAACAAGATTTCCTCCCAAAATGCTTTATTGCCAAGAGATACATTAGTTGAGCTATATTTGCATTTCGTTGACTATAATGATTCTGCTTTTTATTATTGCTTAGGACATGAATCTTTGAAATGCATTAGCAATGAATAGGAGAAATGACAAGAATTACTGTGTTGTTTTTTTTTTTTAAAGGAAGAAAACCCTGCAAGCATTTAGGCAGGTCATAAAGTTACAAAATGCCCAAAATTATAAAAACAAAATTGGTTACACAATTTATATTAATAGAGTTTAAAGTTGTAAATTCAATTTGTATTCCTTATTCTAGATGTACAATATGACCTTCCTTCTTGCCTTCCTTTCTCAATGCATTCATTTTTATAGTGAGAGTTTCTGAAGGTGAAATAATTGAAAAATATGCAAAACCTGGAGAGAGACACTAAAACATTACTTTTATTAAGACTTTTCTTTACCACAAAATTTTGCCAGTCTATGTTATCTTTTGGCAAGGAATTTTAGCTTTCTTGTTTCAACTAGTGATTACTTTCAGCTGTGGGATTTTTCTTCTTTCTGGTTACATTTAGTTTCTGTCCTCAGACCTGTGATATGCAACAGGCAGCATTTAATATAGGAAAGAATAAGTCACCCTTGGTCTCAGAGTCATTCAACTATGTTGAGGGGTCTTGCTCTGGGGGACTCTCTGAGATGATGCATCTGAGCCCCATCTTCCTGCTCTTTCCTGCTTTCACTGGCCTCTTGAGACTTCCTTCCTCAGCTCTCAGAACTTGTACCAGCTTCCACACTCCGTCCTACCTCCCGAACTTTTCTTTCCTGAGTCTCCTGAGAGACTCTGTTCCATTCCTCCTTAGGCTGCAACATAACAATAACCCTTCATGGTTGAAAACAGCCCCCCAGAAAATTGGAGAACAGAAAAATATAATAATCAAACTTAAGAATTTAATTAGTTTGGAATTTATGCACTATTTTACTATTATTTTAGTGGTTACCCTAGGAATTGACTATTTTTAAATGAATACATTTAACAGCAGATTATACACAGTTGAAGAAAGAGAATTAGCCAATAGCATGTAAGTCAGAAAATTCTTTCAAGAAAAAAAGCATAGAGTAACAAAAAGATGAAATCAATGAAGAGAGGATTAAAGATGCCCAAAATTCAGTACCAAAGTCTAATATATAGTCAGTTAAAGTTCCAGAAAGAGACAGTGAAAAGATAATGACTGATAATTTTTCAAAACTAATGAAAGAGCTCAATCTACAGATTTAATAAGCCCAGTAACAACATTTATTTTTTTCTTGGTATTTATGGCTCAGAAATCTGGGTGTAGTTCAGCTGGAAATAAATAAAAAATAAACCCAAACCTAGATATATCATAGTAAAATTGCAGAAAACAAAAGGTTAGCCAGAGGTGAAAAGACAGACTACCTTCAAAGGAGTTACAGAATATAGCCTACCTCTCAGTGGTAATACCAGAAACAGGACACAGTAGAACAGAACACCTTCAAAATACTGGAAGAAAATAACTGCCAACCCAGAATTTTTTACCAACTGGAAGGTCCTACAAGGACAAAGTTGCACTAATGACATTTTCATATAAACAAAAATGAGACTATTTGTTCCTAGGAGATTCAATAAAAGACATCCTAAAGGAGGGTCTTCAAGCAGAAATAATCTCAGGCAGAAGGTTGGAGATGCAGAAATAAAGGAAGAACATGAAAAAGGATAAATATAAGGGTAAACCTAAGTAAGTATTGATGGTACAACAAGAACAATAATAATGCCTTGTTTGGATTCATATCTAACTAAAGTAAATGGGAACAATATCTAACATAAAAATCAAGAGAGAATAAAAATAAATCAAAGTGTTCAAAGGTCCTTTTATTGAGTCAGAGGAGGGCACAACAACAAGACTGTGACAAGCCAAGCATACATGCTAAAGTTCTAGACTTCCTTTTGAGGGATTACCGACCAGAGTGGCCTGATCGAGCTCTGGAATTTCAGTATAAGACAACACTGAAGGCTGCCATTCTCTGAGATTATTAAGGAGCCTCATGGGAGGGAAAGAACCAAAACCACCAAGGTTTCTCAAGATTTGAACTTAAGGAGCCCTGATGTATTAGACCAAGGTGGCCTAAGCCACATCCCAGTGACAGGAAGGGCAGTGAAGTCCCTGAAATACAAGTTCATTGAGAAAAGCGGGAATCCACACTGAAGAGGATGCAGGATAAGGACCTCAGTTTCCATATAGAAAGACTGGTTTCTTCAGGCTCATAAATGAGGCTCATAATGGTAGCTGCTTCAGACCAAACCACTGTTACAGTGCTTGTATCCTTGGAAAACAGCTGAGCATGAAAACATCAGCTAGATAGAAGGCCAAGGGCACACATCCCAGGATGAGCCTAGCACTCGGGAGCCCTCAGAGGACTTGGACAACCTATGTATTAAGTATTTACTGCTGCTTAACAAATCACTCTCAAAATGAGTGACTGAAAACAGCAAACAGTATTTTCTCTTGGCATCTCTGGGTCAGAGATCCAGGAGCAGCTCAGCTGGCATCTCTGGCCCAGGTCCCTTGTGAGGTTGCAGTGGAGATGCCAGCAGACTTTGGTCTCATCTAAAGGATCCCCTGAAGGCAGAGGGAACTGCTGCCACACTCATGCACATGGACTTTAGTGGCCCTCACTTCCTTGCTGTCTGTTGACCAAAGGCCTGGCTCAGTTTCTTGCTCCATGGGCCACTCTAAAATGCGACAGCCCAATCATTTTACAATTTAATCTCAGAAGGGCTATGCCCTCACTTACCATGTTTCAATCATTAGAAGGGAGTCACTAGGTCCATCCCACACTCAAGTGGAAGGATTTCACCAGGGCACAGACATGAGGAAACAGGAATCATGATGAACCTCTTACAGACTTCTCACCACAGGGCTGGACCAATAAAAACTCAGTATAGAGAAGACAGCCCCTGCCTATATGGAACAGACTTCAAACGGTGACACTATGTGACACCATGACACTGAGTGGCCGAGAGAAGCAAAGAAGATGGTAATGATAAGAATCACTATATATTGAACATTTACTCTAAGCAAACACTAATATAATCAATTTACGAGTTAGGAGCTGGATATTTGTATGCCTCCCCAGAAATTCATGTTTAAGACTTCTGCCCAAGATGGAGGTGTAGGTAGATACACTTTACCTCCTCATACAACCAAAAGAAGGACAACAACAAATTTAAAAACAAAAAATAACCAGAACTGCCAGACAATTGAACTGTATGGAAGTCTGACAACCAAGGAGTTAAAGAAGAAACATTCATCCAGACTGGTAGGAGGGGCAGAGATGGGCAGCTGGGGCAGAGAGGACTTGTGGCAAGGTGGCAGCTGGGGGACTGGAGTGGGCAAGGTGGCGACTGGTGGACCAGGTGGTTCCACATTTGTGTGCAGATAACCAGGAAGAACAACTAGAAGGGACACGGACCGTGAAACCCAGGGTTCCAGCACAGGGAAATAAAGCCTCAAAACCTCTGTCAGTAAAAACTTGTGGGGGTTGTGGCGGTGGGAGAAACTCCCAGCCTCCCAGGAGAGTTTGCTGGAGAGACCCACAGGGTCCTAGAATGTACACAAAACCACCTACCCGGGAATCAGCACCAGAAGGGCCTAATTTGCTTGTGGGTAGCGGGGAAAATAACTGAAAGCTAGGAGAGAGCCCAGCAAGTGCCATTGTTCCCTCTCTGACCCCTCCCCCACATAAAGTGCCACAACACAGCAATGTGGGTCGTCCCACCCTGGTGAAAACCTAAGGCTCCACCCCTTACAATGTAACAGCTGCACCAAGACAGAAAAAAATATAGCCCTAATGAATGAACAGTTCAAATCTCCAAAAGTAGAACTAAGTGATGAAGAGATAGCCAACCTATCAGATGCAGAGTTCAAAACACTGATAATCAGGATGCTCACAGAAATGGTTGAGTATGGTTGCAAAATGGAGGAAAACGTGAAAGCTATGAAAAGTGAAATAAAGGAAAATGTACAGGGAACCAACAGTGAAGGGAAGGAAACCAAGACTCAAATCAACGATTTGGAGCAGAAGGAAGAAATAAACATTCAACCCAAACAGAATGAAGAAACAAGAATTCAAAAAAATGAGGGGAGGCTTAGGAACCTCCAGGACAACTTTAAATGTTCCAACATCTGAATCATAGAGATGCCAGAAGGAGAAAAGCAAAAGCAAGAAGTGGAAAACTTATTTGAAAACATAATGAAGGAGAACTTCCCCAATCTTGAAAAAGAAATACACTTCCAAGAAGTCCAGGAAGCTCAGAGAGTCCCAAGGAAGTTGGACCCAAGGAAGCACACACCAAAGCACATCATAATTACATTACCCAAGATTAAAGATAAGGAGAGAATCTTAAAAGCAGCGAGAGAAAAGGAGACAGTTGACTACCAAAAAGTTCCCCAAAGACTATCAGCTGATTTCTCAAAAGAAACCTTACAGGCAAGAAGGGGCTGGAAAGAAGTATTTGAATCATGAAAGTCAAGGACCTACACCGAAGATTACTCTATCCAGCAAAGCTGTCATTTAGAATGGGAGGGCAGATAAAGTGCTTCCCAGATAAGGTCAAGTTAAAGGAGTTCATCATCAGTTCCTTATTATATGAAATATTAAAGGGACTTATCTAAGAGAAAGAAGATGATCAAAAATATGAACAGTAAAATGACAACAAACTCACAACTATCAACAACTGAACCTAAAAACAAAAACAAACGAAGCAAACTAGAACAGGAACAAAATCACGGAAATGGAGTTATCAGTGGGGTGGGGGAGGAGGAAGAAGGGGCAAGAGGTACAGGGAATAAGAAGCATAAATGGTAGGTACAAAATAGACAGGGGGAGGTTAAGAATAGCATGGGAAATGGAGAAGCCAAAGAATTTATATGTATGACCCATGGACATGAACTAAGTGAGGGGAATGCGGGTGGGAAGGGGAGTGCAGGACAGAGGGGAATGGGGGCGGGGAATGGGACAACTATAATAGCATAATCAATAGAATATATTTTAAAAAAAGAAAGAAATTCATATTTAAGCCTAGACTGCCGATGTGAGCATACTAGAAGGTGGGCCTTTGGGAGGGGATTAGATTTAGAGGAGCTCAGGATGGGATTAGTGCTCCTAAAAGGAGAAAAAGACCAGAGCTCCCCTCCCTACCATGTGGAGAACCAGCACATGAGAGGAGGCTGTCTGCAAACCAGGAAGAGTGTTCTTACCAAAGCCCAGACCTGCTGGCACCTTAATTTCAGACTTTGCAGCCTCCAGAATTGTGAGAAATAAATGCCTGTTGCTTAAGCCACCCAGTCTGTGGTACTTTGTTAAAGCAGCCAGAGCAGACTAAGATACATGTATTAATTTATTTAATCCTCACAGTGACCAGTCAAGATGTGTTGTTAGTGTCTCTATTTCACCATTGAGGAAAATAAGGACAGAGAGGTTAAATAGCTTGTCCAAGATCATGTAGCTGGTAAGTGGCAAAGTGGCAAAGCCAGAGCTCTCGGCCACTGCATTCCTCTGAGTGGGCAGCAGGGTGGGCCCCCTGAGTCGCACTAGGCCTCCTCTTCGAGTGTGGAAGCCCTAGGGTCTTGGAAAAGTAAGGGTGGGGAATAAAGAAAAAGTTATCTGATTTCCTTCTAATTTGGCAACTGGGGGCTTGAGCAAGTGTTAACAGGAAAAATACAAATGACTGCATCTTTGCCTGGAAAGGCAAAGTATGAGGAAGTGACTTGTTTAAGTCAGAAACTGCCTCTGTTGTGTGTATCTTCTCTGCGTTGACCTTCAGATCCCGAGGCTGCTGGCTGTTGTGGTTTGCCTCAGGGATCAGAGGTTTTGAAAGCTCTAGGGAAGGCAGCGATAGAGCACCACAAAGGTTAGCCCAAAGGAAGTCCTCAGAAGACAGCCCATTTTCCTTCACGGCCTTTGGGGGTCACTTCTCCCCTTTCCCATGATCACCCGGAGAGAATCATTGAATAGATGAGCCTCACCTTCCGTTAAAAACTGCCACAGAAAGGAGTTAGAACAAAGTGACTTGAATCACATATCATCTAAAAGCAAAGGAGATTTTTCACTTAGTACCTCCAAATTTCTCCCCCTTCAAAGAACATTCCCTTCCAGATACCTTGCCTCCGAAGCCATGGTCCATCTGTTGCCCGACACCGTCTCTCACAGAACAAGCCATGACAACTCAGCATGGGGTAAGCATTCTCACAAACTGGGCCTTTGCATTTCTTCCTACAAACGGGAAAATTCCAACATGTCATGGATTAGTTTGCTTTTACCTTGGAAATACAATCTGCTTACTTTTACCACTTCCTTACTTCCCCATGGTCTTTCTTGCAGTGGAGGAGATTCTTCGTGGGTACATGTTGCACCCAGGGTTTGCATCCAGTGACGGCTCATTGAACGATGCGGTGAGGGAAGCCTTCCCCTGAATGCTTGGCATAAACCAAAGTTTTCATTGGCCTAAAAGGAGAATGACTGTTTCCATTTGAACTTGGCCTGGCACCACACTTTTTGCTTCTCTGGTTTTGATACCACTGCTCCCTCTGCCAATTTCTCATAACTCCTCTGGAAGCCTGCGACAACTCAAAATGCCCTGATAGCCAAAGTAACTCCAGAGCGTGAGAGAATGATTCCGTGAGCACCAGTCGGCAGCATCGGGGAGGCCAGTTTGGATTCAGGCAGAGGCTCCTTTTGGAAGCGCTGAGTGCAGAGGAAAACAAATCACCACGGGTAGATTTTCTTTTGGTGCCAATGATTAGTTTGCTCCTGTGTAAAGTAGAAGATGTGACATCTGAAAGTGAGCGGGCAAAACTGGCAAGCAAGAAAGCGGAGCCAGTCAGCGTGGCAGGAGATAGAGTTTCCATTTGCATGGGATTCAAAACACTAAAGACTGAGCCACCCCAAGTAGCTGTCAGATAACAATGTATCCGTGTGTCAGTGCCCCAGGGACTCTCCTCTGCCAGACCCTCCACTTTCCCACACTCACGTTGACTGCTAGATGTGGGCTGTCACCAGGATCCCTGTGACTTTCTCAGGCTGATGTAGCAAGCAGATTTGATGGCTGCCAGCACCTGAGATGCCATTGGGCAGTGGTGGGATTATTGGCTCAACACTTAACTGGAGTTACCTCAGTGGTTCTTTGTGTTGTGAGGCATGCAGTCTATCTGTAGAACTTTCTTAGGTGAGAGGGAATAGGCCTGCCTCATACACATTAAGTTGGTAGCAAATGGTAAAATTTTCTGGAATTCCACTGACCAACTTATTGATAAAGGGCTACTTATAAAATTCATTTTAGCAGTGAAAAGCTACAGGTGTTGTTAAGGCCTGGGCATATTTTTGATGCCAAAAATGCTTTTACATATTTCCATCGAATTTCTCTTTCAACAGTTAACATGTCTGCTTCCCTGGCCAGTCATGCAGTCCTGAGAGCAGCTCTAGTGTCACTCATCTTCACATTCCTGGCACAGTGTCTCTCCCGTAGTGGGCAGTCAGTCAGATGCTGTGGAGAAGCCATGTTTAGCCACTCTATCAGTTATAGTCCCATATGAAGGCTTTACATGACAGCTATAGTGGGCTTGGTAAATATTTCAGATAGAAGGGAATCCATGCAACTCCTGAGCTCTGCTACATGTTCTCACACCATTGCTCCAAATGAGAATGTGAAAACCACCCTGTTTTTGTGCTCAGGATTGGAAAATACTCCTTAGACTACCACTTTGATGTGGAGTCCTAAGCCAGACATTCCAAACTTCCTTGGGGAAAGTCTGAAATATAGAATGACTCCAGACGTGCTCACATAAGCACAGAGGCACACACCGACCTGCCTTCAGAGGCAGAAGCCCAGGGTCAGCTGGGACTGAACAAGTTACCTCTTTCCATTGGGGCCTTGTTTCCTGGCATCAGAGACTACGTAGGTCAATGCTTAGAGACCTCCTTGGAGGCGTGAGCCACAGGTGCCCTGCAAACAGCAAGGATGATTCTCTTCCTAACTCTTCATCCTGTGGCAGCATCTGCCAGCAAAGCCAGTCCCTCTAGGCATGACATAAGACAGGGGTCAGCAAAATGTGTATGTAAAGGAGCAAATTTTAAGTAATTTTAGGCTTTGCAAGTCACGTATATGTCAATTGCATATTTTCTTTGTTTTCTGTTTATGTTTACAAACATTAAAAAAAAATTCTTAGCTGGAGGCCATGTATAAGAAATCCTGCAGGGATGGCCGGATCTGGACCACCACAGGGAACGGTTGACCCACCCTACAAAAGATTAGATTGATGTGATGGACAGGAGCGGGATTCTTTCCTCCAACCCAACCATAGTTGATCTTATTTCAGACATTTTCTTACTGAAAAGAGTGAAGGATTTAGATTCAGAAACCACTAAGTCACTGTGTGATTTGGGCCAGCTCATGAGATTCCTCTAAGCTTCCTTTGCCTCATCTTTAAAAGGTGGGAGATAAGCGAATATCTTACAGTTGTTCAAATACTCCGGTAAGAGAATGTACGTGGAGGTTCTTTGTAAACTGTGAACTCTATTTAAGTATCAGCTATTATTAATCTTAATGTTACTTAACTCCTAGGAACTAGACTTACTCTGATAACATTACGGTTTACTCTGTACATACACAGTTCCAATGACAGAGTGTGGGAAAATCCCAGAGAACTATTTGGTTTGAATCATAAATTTTTAGAAAGCTTCAAACTTTTCTTAGAAGCTATTTTGTTTGTATGGGAAATTGCTGGTAAGAAAAAGAAATTGTGGTTTTTCTGACTTTCCACATTTAAAGAAGAAAAACTGTAAGAGAAAAAATTATTTTTGTAAAGAGACCCATTTTAAAATGTGAGAGATTTTATCCTCTTAAAGCTAAAACAAGTGAAGACTCATTTCCTTTAGAAAAAACAAGAAATTGAGATTTTTTGATGAAAATTAATGTAATCCATTTTGGTAAGAAAAAAAAAGTCATGTTCAAGTAAATGCTATTGGCTGGTTGTAACCACACTACTACCTTGTCTAATACATTTAAGAATTGAATAGCTATTATATATCACCACATTCTGGTAACAAATGTCAAAAAATGAATTTATGGACTTCCGGCCAAGATGGAGGCGTAGGTATACACATTATGCCTCCTCACACAACCAAAAAGAAGGAAATCATCAATTTAAAAACAAAAACCAACCAGATCTGACAGAAAATCCAACTGTTTGGAAGTCCCACAACCAATAAATTGGAGAAGACATGTTCATCCAGACCAGTAAGTGGGGCGGAGAGTGCACAGCAAGCTGGAGGCTTGTGGAACAGTGTGGGCAATGCTGCAGCTGCCGGGAGAGGCCCGTGGCTGGCTGACCCGGACCCACTGGGGCCAAGACTGGTGGACCAGGTTGTCCCTCATACGTGCAGATAAACCAGGAGGAAAAGCTGGGGAGCAGAGCAGACCTCGCAGCCCACCATCACAGGGAAATAAAGCCTCAAACCACCAATTGAAAACACCTGTGGGGGTTGAGGCAGCAGTGGGAGGAACTCCCAGCATCATGGCAGAGTTCATTGGAGAGAACCACAGGGACTTAGATCGGCACAGGCCCACCCACCAGGGAGCTGGCATAGTACGTGGATGGGGCCCAATTTGCTTGTGGGTGTCACTCGAGGTGACTGGGAGCCGGTGGAGATTGGAGCAAGCACCACTGTGCTGTCTCAGGTCCCGCCCCCACAGGTAGCATCACAAGATGGTGACCTGGGTTACCCCGCCCTGGTGAACACCTAAGGCTCCTCCCCTTAAAGTAACAGGCATGCTGAGAAAAAAAAAATGGCCCAAATGAAAGAGTAGATCAAGGCTCCAGAAAAAATACAACTAAGCCACGAAGAGATAGCCAACCTATCAGATGCACAGTTCAAAACACTGGTAATTAGGACGCTCACAGGATTGGTTCAATTTGGTTGCAAATTAGATGAAAATATGAAGAATAGGCTAAGAGAAATGAGGGGAAATGTACAGGGAACCAATAGGGATGGGAAGGAAACTGGGACTCAGATCAACGGTGTGGACCAAAAGGAAGAGAAAAACACTCAACCAGAAAGGAATGAAGAAACAAGAATTCAAATAAATGAGGAGAGGCTTAGGAACCTCTGGGACATCTGTAAACATCTGAACATCCCAGTCACAGGGGTGCCAGAAGGAGGAGAGGAAGACCATGGGATTGAAAACTTATTTGAACAAATAATGAAAGAGAACTTCCCCATAGGGCAAAGGAAATAGACTTCCAGGAAGTCCAGGAAGCTCAGAGAGTTCCAAAGAACTTGGACCCAAAGAGGAACACATCAGAGCACATCATAATGACATTACCCAAGATTAAAAATAAGGAGAGAATCTTAGAAGCAGCAAGAGAAAAGGAGACAATCACCTACAAAGGAGTTCCCATAAGGCTGTCAGCTGATTTCTCAAAAGAGACCTTTCAGGCAAGAAGAGACTGGAAAGAAGTATACCAAGTCATGAAAGGCAAGGACCTACATCCAAAAATACTCTATTCAGCAAAACTTTCATTTAGAACGGAGGGGCAGATAAAGTACTTCTCAGATAAGGGCAAGTTCAAGGAGTTCATCATCACCCAGCCTTTATTATATGAAATGTTAAAGGGATTTATATAAGGCATGGAGGGATATCAACAGGGGAGTGGGAGGGGGAGAAAGGAGGAGAAAGTACAGAGAATAGGTAGGGTAAACAGTGGGTAGAAAGCAGACAGGGGGAGATTGAGAATAGTATGGGAAATGTGGAAGCCAGGGAACTTATGTGTGTGACCCATGGACAAAAACTAAGGGCAGGAATGGGGAGGTGTGGGGCAGGGGGGAGTGGAGGGGGAAAATGGGACAACTGTAGTAGCATAATCAATAAAATAAATTTAAAAAATAGATAAAAACTTATATTCCTTTTCTACAGGAAAAAAATGAATTTATGAACCCTGAAACACCAATCCAAAAGAACCTATGCACCCCAATTTTCATAGCAGCACAATTTACAATAGCCAAGTGCTGGAAGCAACCTAACTGCCCATAAGTAAGTGAGTGGATAAAAATATTGTGGTACATTTACACAATGGAATACTACACAGCAGAGAGAAAGAAGGAGCCCCTACCCTTTGCGACAGCATTGATGGATCTGGAGAGCATTATGCTAAGTGAAATAAGCC
Organism: Micronycteris hirsuta; assembly: GCA_004026765.1. NCBI lineage: Eukaryota > Metazoa > Chordata > Mammalia > Chiroptera > Phyllostomidae > Micronycteris > Micronycteris hirsuta. The sequence continues at coordinate 71,108 of PVJI01006302.1, read as the reverse complement.
AGGCAGTGAGGGACAAATACCATATGATCTCACCTTTAACTGGAACCGAATCAATAAAAGAAAAAAACAAGCAAAATATAACCAGAGACATTGAAATTAAGAACAATCTGACAGTAACCAGAGGGGAGATGGGAAGGGATAATGGGAGGAAGGGTTTTCAGGAACAACTATAAAGGACACATGGAAAGAACCAAGGGGGTGGGGAGTAGAAGCAAGGGAGGGAGGGAGGTTTGGCTGGGGTGGGGGGAGTGGTGGGGGGAAAATGCAGACAACTGTAATTGAACAACAATAAAATAATTTTTTTAAAAAGAATAAACTGTTTCACATACTTACAACTGTAAACCTACTTTTGCCAACCTCTGTATATAAAGTCCAAAAACAGGCAAAAGTTATCTATACTGCAAAAAGTCAGTATAAAAAAAATAAATTAATTAAGCCATGATTTGTAACACTAAAAATTTGAGGGGTATAAATACTCCCAAAATTACTAGTTTCAAGCTATTACATCAGCATTACTGAACACAAAGTTAAAAAATATGTACACATTATGTAGTCTTCGCACCATAAAAATCAAAGCCATAAATAAGCCCAAGATAGGGAGTTTAATACAATGTAATAAAATAATTGATACAAAATGAATTTATATTTTTCCTATGAGACTTTAAAAAAATTTTTTTTTTTAGAGAGAGGGTAAAGGAAGGAGAAAGGGAGAGGAGCATAAATGTGTGAGAGAAACATCGATTGGTTGCCTCCCACACACCCCCAACTGGGGTCCTGGCCCACAACCCAAGGATGTGGCCTGACCAGGAATCGAACTGATGAAGTCTCAGCTTGTAGGACAACATCCAATCCACTGAGCCACACCAGCCAGGGCTCCCATGAGATTCTTAAGATATTTCTCAAAAAAAAAAAAGATTATTTAAGAATGTCAACAGCTGTGGTAAATGGTGATAGCCAAATAGTGTCCACTTCCAAAATGTGTATAACAAATTATTTCTAATTCCTCAATCTTTCTATTTTAATTCTTAGCATTTGACATCAGCCAATGACTTCTTTCTAAAAGCTTTGAAATTTTGACATTCCACTCTCCCAATTCTTGACTCTCTGGCTCCTCTTCCTTGAAAACGAGCATGTCCCCACATTTTTTTTGATCGACCTCAACTCTCTTCTCAGCCCCATCCCTCAGACAACAAAATCATTCCTACTTATAAATAAAGTTGTCTAACGTACTTACTCCCATTAGGTTATACGCTCCGTGAGAGCAGAGCTTTTGTCTTGCTCCCTGTTAAATCTCCATGTAACGACTATAGAACCCAGCTCACAGTCCCAACTCCCAGTGTTTCAATCTCTAACATCCTGTGTATTACTCTGCATTCTGCCACATGTCACATTAACAACCTCGAACTCAGCATATCCCAGCCGTACTTAAGCACTTCTCAGCCACCTCACAAATCTCCTCCTTTTCCTGACTCCCTTCTATTAATAGCACCAATGATTTTCTTAGTCACTTGAAGGTATCAGTCCGTCGAACATCAACTTAATTACTGAGTCATTGCCAATCCTGTCTTTTAAGCAATATGAAGATTAAAAAGGTATAAATATACATAGAGTAAATATTTTTAATTTTTTTATTTTCACCTGAGGACATTTTGTCATTGCTTTGGGTGGGAGGGGACGAGGGAGAGAGATAGAAATAGAGAGAGAGAGAGAGAGATGTCATAGAGAGAGATGTGAGAAAGAAACATGGTTGCATTCTTGTACAACCCCGACTGGGGATGGAACCCACAACCTGACTGGAAATCAAACCCCAAACCTTTCCATCTACAGGATGACCCTCCAACCCTGACCACACTGTCCAGGGCTAGAGTAAATATTTTTTAAAGTAAAAGGACAACCACATGAAAATCTATATGCCAATAACTATAAAAAGTTAGCTTAAAATATAACTGAAAAAATTAAAACCAGAGTAAACTCTAAACTACTAAACAAATAGAACTGATAGACAAAATTTTCCCTTCTAAAATGACATTAAGTTAAATGTTTTACACTTGAGTTTGTACAACTTCCAAATAAGACATTCAATTGTTTAAACTCTCCCACCCAAAGAACAGAAAAAGAGCTAGATATAATGTTTTTCAACTACCACAATGATAATTTTAGAGCAAAGCAAAGACAATATAAGAAAAGAAAGTAGTCTAATCTTACTAGTAAATCTCAGTACGAAAAATTCTAAATAAATGCAAAAATGACACAAAAAGTATGTAAAAGAAAATATTAGCCCTGGCTGGTGTAGCTCAGTGGATTGAGCGCGGGCTGGGAACCAGAGGGTCCCGGTTCGATTCCCAGTCAGGGCACATGCCTGGGGTGGGGGCCATGTGGGAGGCAACCATACATTGCTGTTTCTCTCCCTCTCTGTCTCCCTCCCTTCCCCTCTCTCTAAAAATAAATAAAAATAAAATCTTTAAAAAAAAATTATATTAAGACCAAGTAGTGTTTATGTCAAGAATGGAAAAATTATTCAACATGAGAAAATTAATCCATGTCATTTACTATATTAATAATCATCTTAAGAGCTTTCGAGAACAAAAAAGCCTCTTAGCAAACTGGAAATATATATAAACCCATTTAACAAGATTATTAACAAAAGCTTTACAAAAATCATAGTAAATATTGGAAGTCTAGAAACATTAAAATAAAGATTAAGCCAAGAATGCCTGTAATCATCTCTAAAATTTACCAATATACTGGGGCTAAAGAAATACAAAAAGAACAAGAAATAAGAGGTGTCAGCATTTGAAAGAAAGGCATAAAATTGTCATTGAGGAAAATCCAAGATAACCCACAAATTTAAAAGTTAATATTTTCTTGAAAAATACAGAAATAAAGGAAAATCATTTCAGTATGTCAACAAAAAAAAATTTTGAAAATTTAGTAGGAAAAAGACACATTTATAATAGGAATCAAAACTATAACATACTGAAAATAATTCTAACCAAATTCATGCAAGATGCTTATTAAAACTGTTTAAATATTATAGAAAATATATTATGAGTAAAAAGGTAAAGATATTATTGTAGCTGATGGGACTATCATAAAAATGTTAGTTCTCTACAGATTAACTTTGCAATTACAATTAAAATTCCGACAAGGTTTTCATTGGAAATGGACAAACTCATTAAAAGTCAAATGAGATTTCTAGCTTCTGGTAATAGTGGAGTATTTTTCTCGTAGCAATCCTTTTGAACATAACAGTTCTGGATCCTGGGTTACCGATATGTGTGTGCATATACACACTGTGTACGTCTCTGTGTGTGGCACACAGTTGATTCTCATTCCAGATAGTTCTGTTATGAAGTCACTGTAAACATTGGGTTGACAAATACTGAGCCATGGCTCCTACAGGAAATACAGGGTTAAATTAGGTTTCTGAAACCCTCTGGTCAGAACATGTTCATCAACAGATCAATACATAACCTTGTTGTATGTGTATTTCTGTGTAAAGACACATTATTTCACATATATTGTTCATTCATTGACATTGAACTCATGGCCACAGTACTCATGACTTACCAAAGTTTACTTAGCATATGTATGTTCTCCATTAGCCATCTCAGTCTTCTTGAGCTTAGAAACACTAGGTAGCACTTTAACACTGTTTTGGGGTCATTTTAAGCCATAAAAATCAACAAAAAAGCACAAATATGTGAAAAATGTGACACTATACCACAAAAAGGAGACATTTATAATATGAGAGCTGAGAAGAACAGGTGGACTCCAACTGAGAACATGCACATAGAGCAACTCAAATTTTTGATGTTCTGTGAAAGTCAGTGAATGACTGCAAAAGCACAGTGAATATCTACGTAAGGGTTATAAATAAATTTTAACAAGTAGATGACTGCAGATCATGAGGATTGACTACACACATATATAGTCTATTTGAAGGTACTAGAGAAGGATCGATAAGGGCTGAAACTGTTGGAAAGTGCATCTTTGAAAGAAGAAAATTTCACCAGGTGATACTGTGTATCTTTGCTGTTTGCCTTGGGCGCTTCCCAGTCCTTGATATACAAAGACAGAAATCTCTGGTTTTATTTGTTTGAGGTGTCAGAGAACAGAATTCAAAGCTGACAGAGCAGTTAAAACATTAAGTGGAGAAATTCCTGAAAGGAGATAGTTACAAAGGGCATGAGCATCAAAATCTGCACATAAAATCTGCTCAAATCTTTGCCTGAATGCTTAATTATTATATACAGGGAAGATTCCAGGGAACTCTGTGAAAACAAAGATGAAACCTAAAATGGCTGAGAGAAACTTTCAGCTGCAAACCACGAGAGAAGCAGAGCTTAGAGTTGGGATCCTAGCAAGTTAATTGTCAGCTGGAACAAAAATCAACATGCTTCAGGGGAGTCCTTAAAATGTGCCAGCACAATGTCCAGCATATAATAAAAATTACCAGACATCTGAAGAAATATGAAAATGTGATCTGTATTCAAAGGGAAAATAAAATAGTGAACAAAATCTAATTACATAATTGCTCAAGTGTTGAAATTAGCAGAAAAGTTTTAAGACAGCTATTGTAAATATATTCAAGTATTGATACATAAAAGAAAATACAGTCACAGTGAATGAATAGGTAAGGAATCTTAACAAAGAAATTAAGACTGCACAAAAATAGCTCTGGCTGGTGTGGCTCAGTGGATTGGGTGCTGGCCTGTGAACCAAAGTATTGCGGGGTTGATTCCCAGTCGAGGCACATACCTGGGTTGCAGGCCAGGTCCCTAGTAGGGGGCACGTGAGAGGCACAACCACACATTGATGTTTCTCTCCCTCTTTTTCTCCCTCCCTTCCCCTGTCTCTAAAAATAAATGAATAAAATCTTTTAATAAAAAATACTATACTAAATATATAAGAGGGAATTCTAGAAATAAAAAACTACACTAACAAATTGAAATTACTGGATGGCCCAACAGTGTATTGGAGATCACAGAAAAGAAGAGTCAGTTAACAAAGAGAAAAATATTTAAGGAAATAAATATGGCCTTGGAAACTAGTGAAATGAACCAAGTAAAGTGGTCTAACATACATGCAAGTGGAAGCCTAGAAAGGAAGAGAAAGAGAATGACATATAAAAAATATCTTTAAAGAAATTTTCCCAAAGATAGTGAGAAATCTATATTTACAGATCCAAGAAGCTCAGCGGGATAAACAGAAACAAAGCCATACCTAGACACATCATTGTCAATCTGCTGAAATCCGAAAAGAAAGAGAAAGCCATAAAATCAGCTAGAGAAAACAATATACTTTATCTACAGTGAAGAATGATATACATTTGACAAAATTCCAAGAAACAATAGAAGTTGAAAACAACAGAACATATATACTCAGGAAAGTGAACTTGGTCTATTATACATTTTACAATATTTTCTCCCAATAAAAGTTGTAATTCAACCTTGTCCTTTGGTCCCTTTTATCATATTGGAAATTATTGAATATTGATGTAGTTAAATGTATCAATTTTCTCTATTTTTTTTGTCTTATTTAAAAAGCATTTTCTGAATCCAGTATGAAAATATGTTGTCATATATTTCTTTTTATTTGTTTAAATTTTTATTTTTACATTTGATCTTTAATTTAGCTTTATTTATTTTTGTGTAGAGTGAGACAGAGCCCTTTGTTTTACTTTTTCCATATGAAGAACCAAATGTCCAAGCACTACCATTCAGACTTTCATTAATCTTTTTTGTTAAACCTTTTCCATTGTACAATCTTTTTCTTGCTTAGAACCTGACCAACATAGGAAGTACCTCACCAAAACATTCAATTAAGATCGACACTCATTTTGGACAATTTAATTTCCCTAATGTTCTCATTATAAATTGTCTTGATTATTCATTTTGCTTTTTCTGTCATAGAGAGTAGTTGGATCATTTCTCTAAATGGGAACTGGGAAATGCAAATCTGGTTGGAGAGGAAGGCTGGGGTTCTTGCCTTGAAGTCGAGTTTGCATAGCAAGTATATTTTTAAATTTAGATTTCATGTTTTGAGGGAAGCCATGGAAAGAAGGCTAATGGCGATTAAACTCTCTGTATTAGTCTATTTGATATTTAGTTTGCTTCATTAGAAATTTACTTGCTTTCTCACAGTTGGAAACTCACTTATAACTGAAAATATCAAATAGATGCTCAGGATCCTCAGCGTGCCAGTTTTCTTTTAATCAAAAATTTTGCTGTTGATAACTTAACTCTTCTTTCCAAGAATTTCCCAATAACAAATTGGTACTTCTGATAAAATCAGACTGGCATGACTTCTTTTGTGTTGTTTTTCTCATGAGCTTGCCATCAGATTCTTGACTGGACTCATTGGATTACTATAAGAGAGTTAACACATATGATTAAAATGGTTTCAGAAAATTAAAAAAAAGTAAAAATGGTTTTGTTTTGCTTTTACTGATGCTGGACAGAGGAATAAGACTACTTTATCAATTTATATTCCATGTTTCATGCAAGGCAACAAAACTGCATTAACAGAAGTTAAATTAACAAGACTCAGTAGAAATTCTGCATATTGATCCAGAATGTAAGATTATCCTTTAATAAGAGTGATGCTTTCCTTTCAAGCCACATATTTTCTGCTGAAATGCAGGCAAAGGAATTTAAGGGACCTTCTCGATACTTAGATTTTCATTTTAGAATAATTTGAGAATTAGTGCAGACTCTCATCTGCTTCATGCAGGTTAAATTCAGTCCCATAAGAAACCCTAAGTATGGAAGGAAAATCCCCTAAATAAAGAGAAATGAGGAAGCTCCTCTTGGTTCTCTCATGAGGTCAACTACTCCATCCACAGAGAGAAATCGTAGACCAGTAAACTCTTAAAAAATATGCAAAAAACATGGACAGATTTGATTCACAGGTTGCCAAAGTATAAATAGATGCATCACTTTCTGTTGATTAGAGAGAACTTATGTGGAGAGCCTCTCTCTTTATATAAATTCACAAAGAGTTTTTTCTTTAAATATCTGTGACAGGAAGAAATGACAAATTCACAAAGGGCTGACATCCTTAATATATGTGTTAATTTTGGTCCTCCGAGAAACAGACACCAAGACATGATTAATCATATAAAAGATTTACTGAGGGAATTTTTGTGAAGGAAAAAGGAGGATTTGGAGGAGATCCTTCAGACCAGGGTCCAAGTCAGAACCTCCTGAAGCAGAGTGGAAGGAAGGAGGACTGAGAAGGTGTCTGACTGTTGTAGCTATAAGAAAGTTTTGCCAACCTATGGGCAGTCCTTGAGACAAAACCCCCCATCCCGGAAATCCCAAGTCTGGTCCTGACCAGCCTGCACTGAACCTCTGCCCTGTGGCACCGTTGGTTGGCAGTGACCTGTGGGAAGTGTGCATGAGCACAGAGGTGGATTGGTAGGACAAGATCCTGGACTGCCAGTCAGTTAGGCTGTTATACAGCAGGAAATTTGAAGGGCACATTGTTGTGGCCACCATCACATGTAAAGCGTTCTAAACCAGTAAGATAAAAGGGGCAGACACCAATACAAAAATGGGCAGTGGACATTATACCAAATTACCTGTTGGCCACTCAAAACCATGTTTCCCTTCCTATGTTCTTCTCTGCATTGCAGTGGCTGGAAGAATCTCTGGTTACAATCCACCAGTGAAAGGAATTGCTGTGAGGTTTCCAAACATGAAAGAGGAGCAGAAGCCATTGTTCATCTTCAACAATGCTGTGCAGGAGTGATGTCTTCAGCCAGCAGCACGTGCAGCTTTACCGGGAGTATCTGCTCTGCAGCACGTTATGGATGCTTCGTGCAGCCGAACTCATTATTTGTGCTTTGTTTTATTTTTTAAATCCTCACCCAAGGATATGTTTATTGATTTTTACAGGAGAGGAAGGGAGGGAAGGAAAGAGAAAGAGAGACATCATGTGAGAGAGAAACATCAATCAGCTACCTCCCATTTGTGCCTCGACCAGGGATCAAACCTGCAACCTAGGTATGTGCCCTGACTGGGAATTGAACCCACAACCTTTTGGTGTACAAAACGACACTCCAACCAACTGAGCCACCTGGCCAGGGCTATTTGTGCTTTCTTGCTATTCCTGTACTGCCAGATTTCCTGAAAGCAAGTGGTATCCTTCCTTGATCTGTTTCCCCATCTTTCCTAGTTGTCTTATAGGCCTCTAATTCTTTGTATGAAATCACTTCCTGCTTGAAATACCTTCAGTAGTTTCTGACTAAATCTTGACTGTTAGAAACATTGACAAGCAAATCACAAAACAATAAATGGAAATGTCAAATAAATGTACAAGAATTCATTCATAATTAAAGAATAAAGATTTTATGAGATATTTTAAGTTATAAAATTGTCTAAGGTTCATTTCATATATATATATTCATGTACTTGTTTATTTTATTATAGATACTTAAGGTGATAAAAGGCAAAAACCAAAATAAAACAAAACCAAAACAGGTTCTATAACACACTATAGTTATGAGTTCATGTTTTCCATTTCCATTTATAAAACCTTTGTAGAAGGTGATATGTATTATAACCTTTTAAATATTCATAATTTTTAAGTTAATCTTAAGAAAAAAATTGGACTACATTTGTATGACTGTTTATCACAATACAAGTTATAAAGCAGATGTTTTTTTAAAAATCTGAATATCTAAATATTAATTATTTAAGTATTTAAGTTTATCATGACATATACATGTAATATAGTTGCTGTGCAGCTGTTATAAATCATGTTTTGACAGAAATTTAATTATATGGGATGTATCTATAAAATGATATTAAATGAAAAAGCAAGATCTGTAAATGTAGTAGAGAGTATGATCACAGTATTGTATATAATATGAATATATACACACAGACAATAAATACACATATAACAGATTTCATATATATTTCTATGTATATTATTTACACACATGGATTTAAGAACTGGGAAAATGTACCAAATATTTAACAATGGGTCTTTCTCTAGCAGTAGAATTGCAGATAAGTTTTATTTTTATATATTTCTAACTTTTCAAAATGTTCTATTGTGACTTATATTTTATAGTGGAATACAGGTCAGCAGGCATTTTAGTGTGCCTATAACAGCACATCAGCAGGTGGGGAAATGAGATACAGAACCCCCATATTTGATCTTTGACAAAGGTATTGAAGGAATTGGATTGTTAGGCCTCAACTGACATTTGCAATGCAAGATACAAAGTTCTACTGTTTTGCAGAAATAATACAGGCAACTTGACCCCACATTCCCACCATAATATACAATGTAGGGGTGGGATGCCACAAGTCATGAGACTTGAAGCAAGTCAACTTCTGGGGGAGGTGGGAATGAGCTGCTAGAACAATGCCAAAGACAGAATGATTTCATCCAAGGCTTCCTTCAGTAGCATCTGGGCACTGAGCAGTTTTCTGAGTCCAATAAAGGATTAGAACACAGTGCTTGTTTGGAGAATTGTGACTTGAGACTACATCAATATCATTCTGAGGCATGTTTTTCATTTTCCTCCCTCTTAACTTTTTAAGCCCTAGGAGAATTAGTCGAAAAGCCAGGTCTTTTGGTAGATACTAACATTAAGACCTCTACTCTGTCACTTGGAATCCTAAGTCCCAGAAAACAGCTCCCAATCCCATTGTATGTTGTCTTCTGAGATAATTAACAGATTCTGAGTGTTTTTTTCCTCAAAGCCTCTCATACTTGCTGACTTTCTCACTAATCAGTCTTGCCAATCGAAGGCACTGGGTGTGTAATTACTAAAAGCCTTTCTTCTCCAATTCAACTGGTTGCTCCAGTGCCTGCGTGCATGCACACACATGCACACACTCACACTGCTCTACTGTATAGCTCTTGCTGATTTGCCTTCCTCACTTTGGTCTTGTAACCTGAATCTTATGAATACTGCAAGCCCTAAATCAAACCATATCATCCCACGAGCCTTTCCAGAACCATCCCCTGCAGTGGATTTCTCAACTTCCACTACACCTGATGTCTACTAAGTTCCACCCTTAGGTCAAGGCAAGAGGACCCCTGTCTTTGGTTCTGGGCTTTGGAGAGCCCAGCTCTGACTCCCTCTGGCCCTGGCCCTTCCCATGGGGCAAGGAGTACACTGGGCCAGAGGTTTGAGGCGATATCCCTGCCTGAAGACCACGCTCTGCCTTCTAGATCATGCTCCGGGACCCAGAATCCCCTCCCCCAAATGGCCACACAAATACTCTCAGGGCCTTTAGACCTTTCTCTTGGGCTCTCACCCTCTCAGCCCAGACCATATCACAGGTGTGTGCACCCAGAAGCCAAAGGCCAAAGGGTGGCTGTCTGGAGGTACAGACTGCAGTCTTCACACACCTCTGCACAGCCCTTCAAGATATGGGACAAGGCAGAGTGGGGACAAGAGGAGGAGTAGCCAGTGGCCAGGACCAACTCACCCACAACCAGAGTGCATGGTCACTCTGATTGACCAGGTGTAAGTCTCAGGTCATTTTGCACATTTCTCTGGCTGATTACATTATGCTCATGTTAGGTGTGAAATTTGGACCACTCTGGATTAGAAGTATGTTTTACTTCAAAGCAGCACACAAAATGAGCAGAATGGGAAAGGGCTAATAAGATTAGTAGCAAGAGCATTGATAAGCTTCATGAGATATAATATCACTCAGTCCTAATTACCCCTTTGGTGGTTTTACTGTCTCCCTTTAAAAATTAAGAAACTGAGGCTCAGAGAAGCTGAATTTTGCCCTGGTCTCATAGGAGGGCAGAGACATCATCATTATGACTCCACAAGCCACTCTTTCTTCACCCCACCTCCCCATGGGTCTAACTCAACATTTTCCAGGACATTCATATCAACCGTTGACCTAAAACAGAAAGTCAGCCAGATATTTCTTCAGCCAGATATTTCTCCAGCAAGTGGATGAATTCTGGAACAACCATGGATTGCAGTTCAGAACATGCAACCATGGCAGGCCATACACATATCCACTGAAACAGGACAGGGAACATCTATGGGAGGAGGATGTTACAGAGAGTTCTCCTGGCTGTGCTTGGCAATGAAGGCAGGGCAGGAGCACTCACCCTTCTGGCCTACTACCTTCATTGTAGATGTGGTTTTTGTTTACTGATTTTTTTTTACACAGCTATTTTCTAAAGAGTAACTAACAAATGGATAGTTTCCTGTTTGTGGGTCTATGATTATTGAGGAAAAACTGGTTCTGAGATTTAGTTTCTCAAAGACTGATGTTAACAGGCTGAGAAGTAATTTGGAAGACCTACGTAGTGGCATTGGGGGAGAGTGTTTTCATTAGGCTTATTCATTAGGGGATGGGGCACTGGGAATTCCAACGACTTTTGTACACCTTGACCTTGCAGAGCTCAGCAATTTTCAGTTGCTTTTCTTGCCAATAACACTATTTCCCTTATCTACCATGGAACAGATCTTAATAGAGCACTTGCATTCACGGTACAAGGTTAATGAGTATGAAACTAAACAATCATATAGCCCTCTGTTGGATGAGGTTTCTGAAGAACACACATTATATATATATTTGATGATAAAATGTGAGAGTCAGCAGGCATTGTAATCCAGCCTTCTCCGCCACAGGGAACTGAATTCTGGAGAGATGGTGAGTGCCTTAGTATGAGAGTGGACCTGGGTTTACTGTCTCCTCACCCAGAATGTTTCTTGTTCAATATAAAATTCAGTTTATAGATGAGCAAGTCATTTGTGTATATATTTTAAAAACAATATTAAAATCAGCCCTAGCCAGTATGGCTCAGTTGGTTGGAGCACCATCCTGTAACCAAAGGGTTGCAGGTTGGATTCCTGGACAGGGTATGTGCCTAGGTTTTGAGTTCAATCCCAATCCGTACACTTATAACTCCAGGTCTGGGACCCAGTGCATATTGAAGGCAACCAATCGGTGCTTCTTTCTTGCATGTATATTTCTCTCTCTCCTTTCTTCTTTCTCTAAAAGTAATGAAAAAAAAAGTCCTTGGGTGAGGATAAAACAGACAAAACAATAATAATATTAAAGTCTAAAAGAAAATTGAACATTAGCTCTCAGTGAAGCAGAACCCCAGATTCCCAGGGGCTTGCCTCCCAAGCGTTTTGAGGTATATTGCTACAAAAAAGCCTTCCAACTCTCTCCGTTGGAAAAGGTAATACTATTAATAAACTGTTCAAGGAAAGGAATTCAAGTGCATAACAAAGTTATCTCTTTGTTATTGGGTCTGTTTTGTCTGAATGGATGGAGATGAAAGAAGATGACTTAGGAGGTGGGAATCAGAGTGCAGAAAATTTTAGAATTTTTCCAATATTCAAGAACACCTATGGCTTTATTCAGTTGTAATGTAAACAGAACATGGAATTTACCAGAAAAAAGTAAACAAAACCAGTGATGTCAGCTTTTTATACTCCAACTGTTAATAAATCCAAGAGAATTAAAGGGAAGTAACTCTCCTTTAAAGAATTTATTTTCTGCCCTGGCTGGTGTAGCTCAGTGGATTGAGCACGGGCTATGAACCAAACAGTCGCCAGTTTGATTCCCAGGCAGGGCACATGCCTGGGTTGCAGGCCAGGTCTCCAGTGGGGGCCACGTGAGACACAACCACACATTGATGTTTCTCTCCCTCTCTTTCTCCCTCCCTTACCTTGTGTCTAAAAATAAATAAATAAAATCTTAAAAAAAAAAATTTTATTTTCTGCACTGGCTAGTGTAGCTCAGTGAATTGAGCACAAGCCCACGAACCAAAGCATCACAGGTTTGATTCCCGGTCAGGGCACAGGCCTGAGTTGCAGGCCATGCCCCCAGTAGGGGGTATGCTAGAAGCAACCACACATTGACGTTTCACTCCCCCTTTTGTCCCTCCTTTGCCCTCTCTCTAAAAATAAATAAATTAATTTAAAAAAAAATCCAGTAACAAAATTTTTTTAAAAGAATGTATTTTCTTATGAAAACTGGAAAACATGTGGCACTTCAAAAACACAAAACCATATAAGAAACTACAGTGAAACTATAATGCTTTTTAAACCTATCTAAAGAAACGAGAGGTGGATCATACTTAATAAGGTTTAGATGTGCTCACTTTATCTTTCTGGAGGTATAGTTTTATTACAATCAGATTTATTGAATTTTATGTGATTTTACTTGTATCTTAAAACATCTGCAGATAATGTAATTTACCTGCTTATTTGGCATAACAACATGCTTCTTCCTGGTTTTAACTGAACTTACTCTTAATGTCAATCAAATCAAGCTGGGCATTTCTTCGAACACACAGTAATTGATATGTCTGGCAGTTTTTCTTTATTTTTAAAATAAGATCATTTAAAGAAGTTATCTACGACAAATAAAATATAGCCAGCCCCCACACACCTTTTTAAAATTTATTTTCACTGAATTTTTGGGGGGTGAGTTAGTAAATAAGATCATATAAGTTCCAAGTGTACAATATTATACTATATCATCTGTATATTTCATTGTGTGCTCATCACCCAAAGCGAGAATCCAAGCCACTCAAAGCAAGAAGGGAAAAAAAAAAAAAATGATGGCTTTGCGCATGTGCTTGCGCTGCAGAGTAACGGTAACTGCAGATGCCCTGCTAGCTGGGGCTGCTGCCTGTCTTACATCAGCGAGAGCTGCAAAGTTCCTACCAGCTCTTTGCCGATTTCGGGGAGTTGGGTATTAGAAGGGGGAATGTAGAGTTACTGGTCAGCTGTTTTTTTGTTTTGTTTTGTTTTGGTTTGGTTTGGTTTTTTTTTTTTTTGCTTTCCTATTCTCACTCTTTATTTTAAAACTTCCAGGTAAAGGATAGCGAGCCAGGAGCTTAAAGACATTGGTGGTGGAGGAGTGAGTCAGCGGGCACCAAAGGACCAGGAGCTGGTCCCTGAGAGAGACGGTCCCCTCTCCCCGCAGAGAGAAGGGCCGAGAGGAGGCGGCGGGGCTGCTCCTGGGTCAGAACTCCCGCCCTCCCTGGCCGCTCGCGGGCGCAGGGCTCTGCATGGGTGCTCCAGGTGAGTGTGCCACGAAGCGGGGCGCGGGCGTCCAGGGGGGCCGGGCGGGTGGAAGCAAATCGTCCTCGGGTTCCGGATGAGCAGAACCCCCACTTTTCCTGAAGCGCCTCCAGTTTTTTCACCTGTTCTGAAACAAGTATCACCACTTCACCCCTTTTCCCTTACATATTCTGGGAAGTGACCTCCGAGTTAACAAGTGTGTTTTTAAACTCGTATTTACCACCCCGAGGTAGGGGAAAGGGTTTCTGCTCTTGCTGGCTTTTATGACCACCTGTGAGCTCTTGAACTTGTGATTTCCACAGCAGCCTTTGCCTCAGCACCCAACCCCAGAGCCTTAGCAGCCAAGATGGGTCCCCACTCCTCGCACTCCTGCCCGAGTCCCTGTGGTCGGCTTGCAGCTGAGGAAACCCGGGTTTCCCACGCTGACCGTGCCCCCAGCGCAGAATAGGCGGACACCCCCTGTCCGCTGGCGCGCGAGCTTGATTTTTACGCCTACAAAATTCGCAGTGACTACCACTTGCAAAGCCCCTTCTGCAGCGTGAAGCTTCCCCTACGCCCTCAAATCTTCCCTCTGTACCCCAGCAGCCCACCTGGGTGTGGCTCCAGGCTCGAATTCTCTGGGACCTCCGACCCTGTGGATTGGTAGGAATCCTGGACCGCCCTAGGTCGCGTTTAGCCCTTGGGACCCATTGGGCTTTGCTCGGGACCTGACTCTCAGGCCGGCTTGGCTGGTCAACAAACCTACGCGCTCTGCACACCCAAGTGTGAATTCCTCCGGCACGAGCGTGCGCGTGTCACTGGCCCTGCGGTCCCTGGGACGCAGCGCTTCCCTCTCCCACGCCGGACCCTCCAACGGACTGCGAAAGCAACCTGTTCAAATGGCAACCGGGTAGATCCTCCGGTTCCCACCGGCTCAGCTCCGTGCGACGCGCTCGCCAGCTGCAGTAGCGCCTCCCGTGCTTCGGGGATTTTAATTCCCCCGTACGCCATTCGGTCACCAGGAGCTGCAGCTTGGGCTTTTATTTGCTTCGGATTCGAACCCCGCCAGCGTTCGCTCATCAGGGCATCAGTTCGCTTGAGCGCGTCAGGGCAGGTTTTCAACGGTCGGGGCACTGCGAGCGGAATCCCTCCCACAGGCCCTGTGCTGCGGCAGGGCCGGCCGCTCCGGGACCGCAGAGACTGCCCGGCTCCCAGCCAGGCCCTGCCGGTCGAGTCCGGCAAGACCTCGATCCCGCGTGCGCCTGGTTGATATCCCGCATTTCTCTTTGCGCTCTCAGGAAAACACCGGCTAACGACGCTCCGCAGCCGCCTTGGTCCTGGCAAACCGTTCACATCCATGTCCCCCCTCCTGCGCGCCTAGAACCTGGATCTAGCACGAGTCCACAGCGGACCAGCCACACTGTGGGTACTGCGGGCCGGGAGCAGTGCCCAGATGTCAACGGTCCCTGCCTTCGAGTCGACGGCAGACCGGTACTTGCTTGTGGTTTGGGGCGGGGGAGAGACTGGCGCAGGATTTTTGAATTCCAAATGATACGAAGAATGCTAAATCTTCTCATCAGGACGGATGAGACAGTACAGAAAAGAGGACTCCCGTAATTCTGGGATTACATTTTGCAACTAGTCTCCTAGAGCTGGGCGCCAAGCCTTGGGTAGGCGGGGAGTTTGGGTCTGGGGCCAGCGCAACGGGTGGAGGGCGTCTGCGGGCAAACCCGCGCGCCCCTGGCCATGTCGCCTTTAATGCCCTGCCTCTTTGCGTGGCCTTCTGAGGGTTTCCAGGGCTGGCCAGGGTTGCTTCTCACCCTCGCGCTCTCTGTCACTCCCAGCCAACCCCAGCGGGTACGGCTCCCCCAAGGGCAGACCTTTTGACTCCCGGCTCCCTCGCTCCCGCCTCCGACCCCGCCCGGGGGAGGCCCTCGAGAGCCGGACCTCGCCCTGCCCGGCTGGGACCATGGTGTTTCTCTCTGGAAATGCCTCCGACAGCTCCAACTGCACGCACCCGCCGGCACCGGTGAACATTTCCAAGGCCATTCTGCTCGGGGTGATCTTGGGGAGCCTCATCGTATTCGGGGTACTGGGGAACATCCTAGTGATCCTCTCCGTGGCCTGCCACCGGCATCTGCACTCGGTCACTCACTACTACATCGTCAACCTGGCGGTGGCCGACCTACTGCTCACCTCCACGGTGCTGCCCTTCTCCGCTATCTTCGAGATCCTGGGCTACTGGGCCTTCGGCAGGGTCTTCTGCACCATCTGGGCGGCGGTGGACGTCCTGTGCTGCACCGCGTCCATCATGGGGCTCTGCATCATCTCCATCGACCGCTGCATTGGCGTGAGCTACCCGCTGCGCTACCCCACCATCGTCACCCAGAAGAGGGGCCTCATGGCTCTGCTCTGCGTCTGGGCTCTCTCCCTTGTCATCTCCATCGGGCCCCTGTTCGGCTGGAGGCAGCCAGCCCCGGAGGACGAGACCATCTGCCAGATCACCGAGGAGCCGGGCTACGTGCTCTTCTCCGCGCTGGGGTCCTTCTACGTGCCGCTGGCCATCATCCTGGCCATGTACTGCCGGGTCTACGTGGTGGCCAAGAGAGAGAGCCGGGGCCTCAAGTCCGGCCTCAAGACGGACAAGTCTGACTCGGAGCAGGTGACGCTCCGCATCCATCGGAAAAATGACCGGGTAGGAGGCGGCGGGGTGCCCACCGCCAGGAACAAAACGCACTTCTCCGTGAGACTCCTCAAGTTTTCCAGGGAGAAGAAAGCTGCCAAAACACTGGGCATCGTGGTCGGCTGCTTCGTCCTCTGCTGGCTGCCTTTCTTCTTAGTGATGCCCATTGGTAAGTCTTCACCACACCCTATCTTAGCTTTTAGGGTCTTCACCCTCTTCCTTGTCTGCTGCCCCGATGGGCAGTCCGGGTGGGCCAGAAAAGATCTGCATTTCAAACAGCAAAGCCTGGAGGGCAGCCTGGAAAGGCTCCCCTGTTAGAAAAGGGAATTTCCATTCCCTCTCTAATCCAATCTCATTTATATTATGTCCCAGGGCACTTTTCAACTACTGTAAAGTGGCTTCCAAGGGATGCAGATTAATTGGTCTCTTTAATAAGAACGTCAACTTGTCTCAATGCCTGTAAGCATGTGCTCATCTAAATAGGTCCTACCTCTTTCAGTGGGAGCCTCCACCAGCACCTCCAGGGCTGTGGAGTGCCACTTCCACCGCAGCTGCGGAGGACTGCAAATTCCCTTGGCCTAAAAATAAGCACCATGCTTATTCTGTACAAATGTGTAATTTTATTATTAGATTAGATTATTCCTAAGGGGGAGTTATAAGGGTCTGCTTATGCTCTCTATCTGTGTCAGTTTTATATTCTGGATTCAGTATGGAAGAAAGTATGGCAAGCCTCTGACAAGAAAATAAATGATTTTATGTCTAAATCAATTTAAGCTTTAAAGAATTCAACATAATGTTTCCAGTAAGAAAATACTTTTCCTTTTATTTTAATAGTTTTAAAGCTAGCATTCTTCTTGTTCCAAAAGCATTTGAGAAGATGCAGATGACATAGTTTGAATATAATACAGTAATGTTACAAATCCAGATTTTGCAAATGCTAAATTAGCTGTTGTGAAAACTAATTAGCTCATTAGAAGTATCAGCAAGCTGATCCACTTGGACTGGTCGCTTACCCCTGAAAGGCCCTCACAAGATTCCAAAACAGTCGTTTGCTATTTTTAGTTTGGGTGCTCAAATATAGACACACACATTCGTTATCCACTAATTCTAGCAAGCACAAAATTGTGATAAAATTAATAAAAGTCTGTTTCCCGCACTTTAGAGCCAAATGTAAATGGTATGTACTTAAAAGTACTTTAATTTGCAACGCTGTGATAATAGCAGCTATGATTTTTGTTTGGGGGCCAGCTCTGCTTCAGACATTTGACAAGGTTTTTTGTTGCAGTAGTCCACTCAACACCTCACAATGTGTTATCCTCACGTCCTAGAACTTCACCGTCTAATGCCATGGCTATCGGCTACATGTGGCTATTTAATGTGAGTTAAAATCAATGAAAATTAGTGTTCAGTTCCTCAGTCTCACTAATCACATTTTTAAGCACTCAGTAGCCACAGGTGGTCAATGGCTGCTGTTCTGAACAGAGAAATAGAGAATATTTTGTCACTGCAGAAATTTCCTTCCAACAGATGCCCTTTTGAGTCCTCTGACTCACCTGCCGTTGTGTCTGTCCATCACTATGGCTTACTCTGCTCCTGGAAGTACTTCACAGCCTTAAATTTATTTAGGTGACACTCTTTGCCTGAGCCACTACCTGCTTACTGACAGTTCTGCATCCCATCTCTTACTTTCTCCTGAATTCCTTCCTCGTACATTTATTCATGCATCCATTCACTCAGCAAGTATTTATTGAGCATTTGTTCTAGACACTGTGAAGGAACAAAGAGGAAAAGTCCTTCCAGTAAGAAGTCTGCATTCCTTCAGGGGAGATAGACATGAACAAATATATGCTAAGAATTCAGGGTCATACACCTGAAACTAACATAAAATACTATTGACTGTCAACAGTAATTGAAAAGTTAAAAAAAGAGAGAGAGAGAGCAAGAGTAGATACATTAGTATCAGAAAAAACAGCAGGAAAGCCATCAGTGGCTTCCAGAGGCTCCAGAGGAGAGAGGGAAGGAAGAGCAGCTGGGCACAGGGGCTTTGGGGGCTGTGACTCTAGTCTGCATGTAATGTGATTGTGGATGTGACACCACACATTCATCAAAGCTCACAGAACAACGCAACACAAAGACTGAACCTTAATGTAAACTATGGGCTTCAGCTGATAACAAGGTAACGACATTGGTTCATCAGTTGTAACAAATGCAGCACACTAATGCAAAGTGTTCATAGGAAGGGACATTTAATGGGGTGAGGGAAGGGCAATGGCATGTATGTGAACTCTCTGTACTCCGGACTCTGGACTCTGGACTGCAGTCCGCCCTCTCCACCCGGTCCTGTGCTTCGATGCATGAGATCACTTTCTATTTCTGAGCACTTAGGAAAACTGTCTTAGAACCTGCCAGCCCCCCTCCCCCAGCCCAACGGATCTGCTCTAGTTGCTGGGTATCTGTTTATCTTGGAGAGGGAACACTCTGAGGGTTCCAAGGGGTCAGGTGTGGCGTACAGGACACTGACACTCGGAGACAGAGCTGTTGAGCCAGACCAGCCATGGAGGGCCGGCCGCCTGCCCCCGAGTCCACCTTCCAGTACCTGGGGGGGCTCTGCCGGTGTTTCTGAAAGCTTGGGACACACTCCGCGGCCCCATGCGTTTCTCTGGGAGGTCCAGGTGTGTGCATGGTGGCATCTTTGACAGTAAAGAGACGACGCAACTTTAAGACTGGGAAGGTGCTGACTAAAAGGTGTTCTGCTGGCAATGAAGTTTCTGGAAGATGTGGACAGAATATTGAATCAGGGACACACACTGATGACTCCCTCGGGCTGCCTGGAGCCAGGCCTTCCCACTGTGGACCTGGTGCTTGTTGGTACTGAACACAAACTCAGCAGGCCTCTCTGCAAATGGTACCAAGAGAGCAGGTCCCTACTTTCCAGCTGACTGATGAAGGCCCATCTCAGAGCATCAGAGGTCAGTGGAGAGCAACTTCAGAAGAACATAACAAATGATTTCAAGGGAAACATTCATTTTTCAGAAAGTCCACAACCATTTCACCAAGAAATTATGGGATGCAGGCAGGGAGTCCAGGAAAAGGAGCAGGAGAAAGACAGGCTGGAGCAGTCTACACACAAAGGAGCAGGTCCTGAAAGATGAAATCAGCCAATTAATACTGGTGGCCGAAAGACGGCTGCAGACCACACGTGTGCCTTAATCTCTTCGGGATCACTTACGTCATGTGATGTGGCAGGTCGAACAGAACAGGGACAGAAAACAGTGACCACCCCCTCCTTCGGTCACAAGCAGATCTGGAGGGTGTCCCTGATGATGTGACTTCAATGTGTCCTTTAGAAGTCCTGAAGAGGAACACCAGGAAATAGCCAGACAATCATGGGAAGAAAAGCAAATGCAGGAAGAGCTCACAGGACAGGTAACCAGTCTCAAATTCAAGGAAAAAATCTTTGCAGTGTGAAAATTCAAACCTGGAAAGTGACATTCAGCAGCTGAAGCCGAAGCTTCACATTCTGTCTGAATCACATGAAGATCACTTAACGCAACTTCAGAAGAAACTGAGGTGGAAATGAGCTGCTTAGAAATGGAGAAGAAGCGTGTCAGCAAGTGTAGCAACATGAACTCTGCACATTAGATCTGCAGCCTCTACAGGAAGATGGCCAAAGACCTGGACAAGGAACCGGAGAGAAGCGCTTCCTGATGTGGCATGGAGACTGTCTTCTATGTGAAAGGGCTCAAGGAAGCTGGAACACAGCCCCATGGGTGGAGAAAAAGCCCAAGGAGGTAAGGAAAGAAAATAATCACAACAGGCAAAATGCTGGCCAAGGTTGAGTCCAAGTTCCAGGCTTCCCCGAGTGGTTGCTGCTGCTGCTCCACCCACAGCCCACAGGGAATGCCATGGGTCATTAGTGCCCCAGAAAGGACGAGGGTCATGAAGTAAGAGCTCAAGAACCCAGGGTCACCTGCAGGTTTGACTCAGTTTCCACAGCAGCTGGGTCCTGAACACCCACAATCTCTGAGAACATCTATATTGTTTTCTCTCTAAAGTAATTTTAACTGATCTATTTTTGTTTCGCTATTGTTATTTAACTGATGCTACACTTCCTCTTATTCAAGTAGATATAGCATTACAATTTTTAGTATTCTAAAATAAGTATTTGATAAAAATTAAAAAATCATTATATATAAAAAAGAATTCAGGATTAATTAGCACTATTTAAAAAGTCAACAGAATAAGAGGCTAGAGAGTAGCAGGACAATGAGGGGAGGGGACAGGAAAGTCCTCTGAAGAGGTGATGTCTGAGCACACACCTGGCTGAAGTGGGAAGTGGGCCTTGCAAAGTCCGGCTGGGAGAGCTTTCTGGGCAGAGGGAACAGCTAGTGTGGAAATAGGAAAGAACCTGTCTTATTTAAGGCAGGGCAGAGAGGCCAGTATGGCTCAACTACAGAAAATGTGGGGGAAGACAAGTTCAAAAAGAGGCTGGAGAGATAGACAAGGTCAAAGTAATGTGCATTGGTGAAGCCGAAGTAGAATATGCATATCATTCTAATCGTGATGGGAAGCCATTCTAATTGTGAGTGGCTGGTCTGATGCTTTGAAAGGACCGTTAGGGAGAGTGGGCTGTTTGGGGCAAGTGGGAGCAGGGAGACGGGTGAGAAGGCTGTTGGAGAAGTCGGGGAAAATGGTCTTGGTCCTCCACTCAGGTGGAGGTGGTGAGAAGTGATCACATTCAGCCCTCATTTCCAAGATAGAGCTGACAAGTTTGGACATAGGGACATGTGCGAAAGAGAGGAATTAAAGATAACTTCTATGTCTGGGGCCTAAATAACCGGGTAAATCATGCATTTTACTGAACGTGAGAAAACTAGAGAATGACAGGGTTGTGTGGGGCCAGTGGGAGAGTGAAGGATGAGGGCTGAGGAGGGTCCATCAGACATGTCAGTAGAGATGCCCAGTAGGTAGTTTCATGTATGAATTGAATAAGATGGGAAGCTGTCTAAACCTAGGACACATCGATATATTTAAAGCCACAGAATGGAAGGATGCACAAGAGAGAACATATGGAGAGAAAAGAGACAGAAGCATGAGCCTTGGGTCATGCTGATATTTGAGGGCTGGTTAAAGGAGGAGAACCAACCAGCAAAAAAAAAAAACACCAAAAAACAAAAAAACAGTGAGCAGGAGTGGCCAGGGAAGAAATTATGATGTCCCCAAAGCTGAGTGGAAATGTTTCAAGAAGACGAGAGTAATCAGCTGTGCCCCATGCAGCTGCCAAGTCAAGTCAGAGGAGGACTGGGACTCAACATTGAACTTGGCCAAGTAGAGGTCCATGCAGATACGAAGAGGACCTTGGAGGAAGACGGCCTCAGTGGGGTGATGGAGGCAAAGCCTGGCTGTGCTTTCAGGTGATGACGGGAAAGGAAGAAATGGGAACAACGAAACAGACAGCTCTTCAGAAAGGTTTTATTAGACAATGGAGCTGGGCAATAGAGTGTAGCTGGAAGGATCTAGAGAGAATTTTCAAAGGTGAGAGGCAGGGTGTCATGTTTGTATTCTGATAGAAATGATGGAACAGAGAGATTCAGTGCCCAGAGTAGGGTTGGGAAGGGATGGCAAAACGCAGTGGGGTAGGGAGATCTCTTTGGAATATATGTTCTCAATGAAATAAGTAGAAAGATCATCAGCTAAGAGTGAAGAAGGAATAGGAAATGATGGTCGTTTGAAGAACCAAAGAGGACGTGGAATATTAATCTTTGAGGTGAGAGAGTGACCGGACTATGGGGATTTAGTGGAGTCACCAGAAGTTCTGAGGAGTCTCATTTGAGACTCAGGGTCATTAATTTACAAGAAGGTTGTATGTTGCTCTGCAACAGCTAAGAGGCTGGGGATTATAGGGACTGTTGCTGATGACTGACTATATAAAGAGGCCACAGCGAAGAGGGTTTGCCTGTGAAGGGACTTGTGGCGGTGGCCGAGCTGTCACCAGAGAGATGAGCTCCATGGCCTGGGCCCGAGGTCCTTGAGGGGCAGGGGGGCGCTGCTCCAATCAGAGCCTCCCTCTCTGATCTGCTATCTTGGGGGTTAGTAATGTTGAGGTGAAGAGGCTGTGGTGGAAGGGAATTGTAGCCAGTGAGGAGCACCTTGAATCACTGGGCTCCTTCAAACCCCAGTGATGTGGCGTGACGGAAGGAATCTGGAAATCTATAGTTGGGAGTCTTCGACCAGGCTGCGCAGTGGGTACAAGCGCCTAAGCCCACCCACTCCATGGTGCAGCTTCTTCCTGACACCCAACGAGTAAGAGACTACACCTCTCAGGATTTACTGACCGTATAGTAAGTAGTAGGCACTGAGTTAAACAGAATAAAAAAATAGATAAAGCATCCAAGGGCCTCACAATCTAGTTACAAAATTAGGAACAAGTATCACAAGTCTGTGACATTGGTCCTCAAAGTGATATTACCAGGGCTGAGAAACAGAACAGCTAACCATGTCTAAAGGTCACTGTGGAAGCTTCTAGAAATATCACTGTTGACTAAGCAGGAATTTGAAGACTAACTACCTCGGCTGGGCCACCAATGAGATGTTATTTGTTTTTAGTATGTTTTTCACACAAAATGTGAACAAAAGAATAAATATGTCATTATATTATCATGCACAAAGAACATGGGGTCTTAATACAAGTACTCTCTTGGGAAGAAGATGTTATCAGTCTGTGCTAGGCTGCCAGACAACAGTGATATTAGAAACTAAAGCCAGGGCACAGATGAATGTGATACAGAAAGCTGAAAAGTGAAGCACCCCTGGGCGTGGGACTTAGCCCGAGATGACTGGGGGTGGGGAGACGAGTGCCCTCCATTTCCTCACCAAAGTTTGCTCCTGTGCCCCATGAAAGGCCCTGTCTCCTCACTGACCCCACATATCTCCCTCCCCCAGCTCCACTGCAACAGGGCTGGGTTGGTTGCCTGACTTAATCGAGTGATTACAAGGTAGTAATCTGACTTGCCTGCTCTGAAATCTAAGTGTTGCTAATCTTGTTTTCTTTTTGCATCCTAAATGTTTGGCTGAAACCCAGAAACCCTTCACAGGAGGGGAATCATGTTTGAGGTTACTATCAGTCGTTTATTGCTTGGAGGAAATGTTTTTTTTAAAAAAAAGCTTGGATCGTGGAGGTGAACAGAGAGAATATGACAGAATATGACGGGGGTAGGCTTCAACCTGTGAAAGAAGAAAGGGTGGACTGCGTGCCTCATGTGGAAGACCAGGCACCAGACGTGTGTGTCTCACTTTTGCCCCATCACCTTTTGTCTGGAGACCACTGTCCCAGAGGCCACTGCAGGGTGGAGAAAGTGCTGGCCCGAGGTGGAAACCAAGGCTGAGGCTTTCTTTTTCATGAAATAGGTGGCATTATTCAGGGTGGCTGGTAATTTGTATGGTCCACAGACCATGACTGGCACAGGCTGATATGAAAGTGTCACCATGAGCCCTGGAGGTCGGAGAAAGAGAGAGCGGCAGGCAGAGGGGAAGGGGTGGAGGGGGTGATCGTCACTGAACACAGAGTTATGTGACTGAACTCTGGACACATCTCCTGATTTAAATACAAAATAGACACTATGATTGGATCTGGGCATTGCTATTATGTCTGAAGTCAAAGGAGGCAGTGCTGGGCCAAGCTGTGGCTCACATGGACCTAGAAAATTAGATAATTATGTGAAAATAAAAAAAGAGGGGTGGGCAGCAGTGGTGAGCAGGGAGAATATGTTTTAAAATGGGGCGTTTTGTGAAAGGCAGAGCTGGCAAGGGGCTGATCAGGTGGAGGCAGTGAGGCAGCAAATGACTCCTTAATTTAGCAAATTTTAATGAGCATCTACTATGTGCCAGGCAGCTGGCAAATCACTGTAGATAAAGGCCAGCAAATCCCTGCCTGAATGGAGCTGAAAATATGCTAGTGAAATACTCAGAAAAGTTTCAGATGGTAACAAGTGAAAAACAGCAAGGAAAATGGGCAAGAGCACATAAATGGCATCGAAGGACTCTTGACTCTTACGGATGTTGAGATAGCCAGAGACTGTGTTACTTGGCTGCAGGTACAAAGGGACCATGTCCCCAGTTCTTATGCAAAAGGTTGATCTCTTGGAGACAATGGTGTGGAGAGAATCTACAAGCCATTATAATTTCAAGATAAGAGACGAGATTTTTTCAGTCACTCTTGCTGCACCGCAAACTATCCCCCAAAATAGTGGCTAGTCCAGGAGCTGGGCTAGCTATCAGAACTGGCAGCCTCTCCTGCTCCAGCGGTCTAGACTAGCTTTCTTACCAGGTGGCGGTTCTCTTAAAGAGAGCCAGGGCAGATCTTGCCAGGCTTCTGAAGAGCCATACTCGGACTTGGCCCAATGTTACTGCTGCCTCATTCTGCAGTGAAAGCAAGTCACAAGGCCAGCACATCAGTAGGTTCAAGGAAATAGACTCATCTGCTAATGGGTAGGCAACAGGGAGGTGCATAGAGGTTTGGGGGTGAGGGTGGGAGGGTAGGCAACAGGGAGGTGCATAGAGGTTTGGGGGTGAGGGTGGGAGGGTTGCTGTGTTTGTCTTGCTCCCTGTCTGCCTCCCAAGCCTATCAAACCACAGTTTTCTTTCATCTGCCTGCTATTTATTGAGAATGTACCATGTGCTGGACTCCAATGTACCAATTGGGGTCCTTACCTTTATGCAGGCTTCTAATCTCCATGGGGAGACAGACATTACTTAGATAAGTGCATGAGAAATCCCAAGCTGCATACAGGCAGGTGGAACCTTGAAAACATCTGCTGTGGATGAGCCCGGCCCTGGGCAAGGATGCAGAAAAGGCTCGCACAGCGGGAGGGCTTGGTCTCTGAGCTGAGATCTGTAGAGTGAAGAAGAGTTTAGGGGCTGAAAGAGGGCAGGAAGGAGCAGTCAGGCAAGGATTCTGACCTGGAGGGCCTGGTGTTCAGGAGGCTTTTCTGGAAGGCCAGTGTGGCCAGAGCCGAAAGGCTAAGAGATAACTGGTGTCAGCTGAAGCTGGAGAGAGGGTCCAGACCAAAGAGGCCTTCAGAGCTGTTTAAGGAGTTTTCGTTCTTATCCGAAGATGACCAGGAACAGGGATGACATAAAAGAAGACTGTGGCTAGAACAGCTGGGAACACTTTACATGGGACAGGGGAGGGAGACTCTGCCAAGATAATCCCTCTTGCATGCGGGTGAAAATATGTGTTCCGTGAGCTGCTGCAGAGCTCTGCAGTGCCTCTTCTGTCATTGCCTCCAGAACACATTGACGAGAAAACCTTTCACTGATCACAAATCGTATAACCAGACTTGGCTTTAAATTGATTGTGGCTCTTTCCACAAGACAAATCTGTCAATGAAGATTTACTAGCACATCCAAAGGAATGTGCTGCAGGCTCAGAAGACATCTACAATGAGGCCTAACAGCCTCTCCGCAGTAGCCGACTCCTTCCCATCCGGGAGCAGACAGGCGGGCCATTACTTTGAAGGAGACAACATGGAGTGACTAAGGCATTGTTGTGCTTTGTTACTTCATGGTTTCAGGTTCAGGTGTGAGGACATTTTTCTTAGGTCTTTTCCTTGTCTAGCAGGTTCACCGTCCTTTAGTGCTGCTATTTGGTTTGCATAATCCCCCTCCATGTTTTATTAGTCACTTATATTTCAACTTTGGGGATGTGAAATTGCTTATCTGTACTTTTTGGCCACATTTTGTGAAGTTTCTTTTTTAAATTTCTTTTCTATTTGTAAGCTCATTTTGTACATTGAAGATATTCATCATTGTTTGTTGTATACACTGGTTGCCAGTTTTATCATGCTATATTCAGATGTGCTAAGGAAAATGTAGCTTTTATATTTTCCAAAAACTGATGTGATCTTTGCCATGAAATTCCACAGAAACACACACACACACATGCCCCCACACACATTTTACTTAAATCCAAGAAGCTCAATCAGATCCTGTTGTTTAAGCCTCTCTTGAGTAACTCAGCCTTTCAGACTTGCCTGCTAAGTTGTTGACCCAGCCCCGTGGCTCATGCTACCTCATGGTGGTGGGGGAAGGTTGTGGGGGGGAGCAGGAAATTGGGGCCCTCAGCTGACCCTTCATTGTGATTTTTAGTGCCCTGCGCTGGGGAGTTTGGTTCAGTCTAGTGACTGGTCCGAGGCACTAGTCCATACTGAGTCAGGTTTGTCTGTGACTCCATTTGTTTCCTGGCAGGGTGCAGTCAGCCAGGGAATCACTTTGTCCCACCATCCCCCATGATCACCTGTCACAAGCTCCTGAGCCAAATCCTCAGCAACAGTCCATCTCTGTTTCAAGGCATGACGAGCCCCGGGGCACCTCCCACACTACGCCACGCCACAACCCACAGACGTGCCACCCAGGCCTGCTCTCTGCCCAACCACACCGGCTGCCATTGTAATAGATGCAGGCCCCTTCTGTGCCATCTCCCAGGACAGACAGTGGGAAAGGCGACGTCACGCCCATCTTGATCTTAAATGCCATGAGGTCCTCGGCGAGAGGGAAGCTCCTGCCCATTTCCCCCACAGTCCACCTTTGCTGGGTAGATGTCCCTTTTTGTGGCTCACTGGGACTCTCTTCTGAATCATGTCTTCCTCCTCCATCTCCTCCTCATTCCACCTTTTATGGAATCAAAATAGCAAGTGGATTTCAGGCAGAATGACAGACTCACTAAAAAGTGAATAAAGACGAGGAGTATTTAATGATATTATAGTCCTTATACATCTTTAGCAACTATTTTTCCCATTGGTTTTTTTGCATTGTATTGTTTTTGTGGCTTTTACCAATATATGTACTTTTAACATTTTTACATTGTCACATATTTTAATATTTTTTTATGGAGCATGGCTTCTCGGGGATTCTTGGCGAGACTTTCCATGATGTAAGCTAGATAATCTCTGTTTTCTCGTAGTTCCTTTAGAGCATCGTTTGTAGTCTACCTCAGATTTATTTTTGTTATCGGTAGATGACATCCACTTATATTTATTCTGAAACTGGATAATCTATCCTTTCCACCTTATTTGGAAACAACGGATCATATTAGAATCTTGACTCTACTTGGGGACTCCCACTTCAATCTCTGCTCTAGCTCTGGTGCCACATTATTTTAATTACTGTGGTTTCATAATGCATTTGAATATCTTCTGGTTTAAGTCCCCTGAATGAATATTGTTTTGCAACATTTTCTTGTCAGTTTTTGCACATTCACTCTCCCAGGAAAATTCTGAACTCATCTTGTTAAGTTGTACCTCAGCCCCCGCCAACACACGCACGCACGCCCCTGTCATGTGTCTGTCCTTATGTTTTAGAATGTATAGATTAATTTGAAAAGTGACATCTGTATCACACTGAGACTTCCTGTTATGAAATATGACAAGTCCATTTGCTTTTCAAACTACTTTTGAAGTATTGTTTATACTTTTAATCGCACTTCCTAATGTGTGCTGGAGACTAATTATAATAATGAAATTGGGAAATGCTCTTCGGTATTTCAACATTAGATATGACACTGTTGCTTTTAGATCAATGCACTTCCTCATATCAAGAAAGTATCTTTCTATAGCTTATAGGACAATTTAATTAAAAATAAGTTTTTAGTTTTATCAAAGATTGCTTTTTTATATCAATTAATATTAAGTTTTTTGTGACATTGATTTGATAAGTGTGATTTTATAATATTGTCCTATCCATATATTATCGAACAGAATTCTCTCTGATGAGTGGCATTATTCCCTTTTATGTTACTGCTTTATACTGAATACGTTATTTCTGGTTTGCATCTACACTTACATGTGAAATTACAGTATTTTATTGTATTGTGCTGTCTTTGTCACATTTTGGTATTGAGTTTAATTTCATAAAGTGAACTGTGACACTTTTCATTTTTTCTACAATCTGGAACAGTTTAAATAGCATAAGAATTATGTGTTCCTTGAAGGTTTGAAAGAACTTGCCCATAAAACATTTGGGCACAGCTCCTTTTATGGATGCAATTTTTGGAGACTGGTTTCTATTTCTTCCATGGATAGTGGGCTATTCTGATTGTCCAATTTGATAATCTTTGCTCTCTTATTTTCCATTTTCCTTTTCATTGAGGTTTAACATTTTATCATAGAATTCAACGTGAAACTCTGTAATATTCTCTCTCTCTCTCTCCCCCTCTCTCTCTCTCGCTTATTTTCTACGTCATGTGCTTGTGTTTTCCTTCTTCTTTGCTTCACTAAGATGTCCTGGAAGGGTGTCTATTTTATTAGTTTTTTCAAAGAACTCATGTCCTGGATTTATTAGTCATTTTCATCTGGTTTCTAGTGCACTAATTTAATCCCTAGAATTTGAGGGAGGTCATATTTTGTTCTTTTATATTAGCTTGAGAGGAGTATTTGATTCATGTCTTCTGATTCTTCCTTGTCTAAGATTATTAACAAGCCCAGCTGTCTGCACCTTTCTTAGCAAACCTGCTTCCTTCCCTTCCTGTTTCCTAGGTAGTACTTGCTCTCACCAGCTGATCTGTTTCCTCTGTGAGTATCTCCTTTGGCTGGTGGTGGGACAGGAGAGAATTTATTATTTTGGTGTTTGTTAATTTGAAAATAATTGTATTTTTATCCTCCCATTTAAAAAATTAATTTCAAATTTACTGCATTGTGGTCAGAGAATGTGGAATTTATTGAGGTTTTTCTTTATTACTTAATATATGATCAATAATTAACATAATGAATATAGATAATGTTTAATTGATATGTAAATTACACTTCAATAGTGCTGTTTTTAAGATCTTCCTTTTCCATTATTCTTTATCTTTACCTTCATCCATTAGCTGCTTTATCTGTCAAATATTGAGGGAGGTACAGTAAATCTTCCCACTGCTACTGGAAATATCTTCCAATTATTTCTTATCATTTTAACAGGTTTTGCTTTATACATGTTGATGCTGTTTCTTGATACTTAAAATACTGGGTCAACAATATCTTCATACAGACTTTTTTGGTTGTTTCCTTTATAACACATTTAAGAAATGTAATGTTGTTATTGCTAATGTATTTTGTTTGCATTTGCCAACACACCTTTGCCCATATTTTTATATATATTGGCTTGTAGCTATTGCACCAAATGGACTTCTCTCAGTCTGTGCACCTAATCTGGTTAGTTGTCTATTAATAAAAATTTAACTAATTTACACTGATTGTAACAGATTTGGTTTGATTTTTGTTTTCTTGTTTTATGCTTTCTGATTTCTGCTTCCTTCATTTTCTTTTTGTCTCTTGCAAAATGAATCATTTTTTCCTTTGCTTTTTAATTCTGCAGTGTTTTGGAAACATTGTCTTCTTTTTTTTTTTTTTTTTAAGATTTTATCTATTTATTTTTAGAGAGAGTGGGAGGGAGGAAGAGAGGGAGAGAAACATCACTGTGTGGTTGCCTCTCACGTTCCCCCTACCGGGGACCTGGTTTGCAACCTAGGCATGTGCCCTGACTGGGAAACAAACCAGGGACCCTTTGGTTGGCACTCAGTCCACTGAGCCACACCAGCCAGGATATTTTGTCTTCTATTTTTAATTCTACTAGAAGTTTCCTTCGAACTTTTCAAAAGCACTTTTTAACCTTCTTTTCTCTCCTACCACTAGCCTACCTACTACCCACCCGCCTTGGCATACTAGTTCAGTGTTCACAATGAAAGGTCAGCACACTTGTCTTTTCTCTCCTCCCTGAAACTTACAGCTTTTGATTAACACATTTTGCATTTTAAACCTAGATCATTCTATGTAATGTTTATATTACCTATTCTGTCTTTTGTATCTTTCTATAATTTATTTTAGTGTAATACTAGTTGCCTTCTTATTACTTACTGAGATTTACTCACTCCTGAGCTCTGGATTTCACTTTATCTCCATGTGAAACTGGAGCCAGCAAACTGGGCCCTGTTTTTGTAAATGAAATTTCACTGGCACACAGCCATGCCTATTTGCTTACAGATCACCCACGGTGGCTTCCACACTGCAGCCGCGGGCTTGAGTAGTTGCTACAGAGACTGAATGGCGCACAAGGCTTGACATATTTACTATTGAAGGAGTCTCTATATGATGCCAAGTAAAATTTTACCAATAAAGACATAAGCAAAACACATTTTCTAAGCCCTTACATGCATGAACCTAAACAAATGAAAGATAACTTCTCTGAGCATAGAAGTCATGTTTTGTTTTGTTTTTTAATTTTATAGTACTGTTGTTGTTACTCCTTTGCCTCTTGGTATTTCACACTTTATAAATGACTTGAGGTCCACTTGGTTAGTGGTTTTTTTGTCAAGCATTCTTTTTATTTGTGTATTTATTTTCTAGCCAAGATGCTTATAGAATTGTTTCCCCAATCGAAATTTTAAAATGTCTCCTGGAGCCCTGGCTGGTGTGGCTCAGTTGGTTGGAGTATCTTACCATACACCAAAAAATTGCAGGTTTGATTTCCAGTCAGGGCACATACCTAGGTTTCAGGTTCCATCCCCAGTTGAGATGCATATGGGAGGCAACTGATCAAAGTTTTTCTCTCTCTCTCTGCCTAAATATATCCTCAGGTAGGATTTTAAAAAATGCCTCCTGGCCTGGCTGGTGTGGCTCAATGGATTGAGCGCCGGCCTGCAAACCAAAGGGTCACCAGTTCGATTCCCAGTCAGGGCACATGTCTGTGTTGTGGGCCAGGTCCCCAGTAGGGGGCTCAGGAGAGGCTACCACACGTTGATGTTTCTCTCCCTCTCTTTCTCCCTCCCTTCCCCTCTCTCTAAAAATAAGTAAATCACTAAATAAATAGCTAAATAAAATCTTTTTTAAAATGCCTCCTGGAAGTTTCTGGTTTGGAGGTTTAAGTTTTCATAATTATTCCCTGGAACCTGACTGCATTTTTAACACCTGGTCTATAGGTAGTCCTTCTGCACAATCACTCCTCTGCTTCATGTGTTCTCCTGGACATCGCATTAGCTATCTTTTGGATCTCTATATCTGCCCCCATTTATTGTTTGCTTTTTTCTTATATTAGTCATCTTTCCCCTATTTCCTTCTGACTTTCATTTGGCTTTCTCATTTGTGTTGTATTTTACCTAATTAGATTTAGTAATATGCAATATCCTCCACATTCCATCCATCCATTGCATTTCTTCAGCACCTTGTTCTGTTTTCATTATTGCCAATGTTCATTTCATAAACCCAATTGCTCCTTAAGTCTCATTTCTATACAACTTAGAGATTTTCTTCCATATCAGTCTTTTAAATATGGCCTTTGCTCTAATTCCTCGAATTGATATCCTCTACTGAATAGCTGAATCTTTTCACATGAACAATAATTCTCTTTTTGTTCAACTGTGTAGAGGATGACCTAGCTATAATGTGTTAAATGGGCTCTGTTTGGAACTGGGTGGGTCCCTGTCCAAATCTTTCAAACTCAGATTAAAAAGAGAAGAAAATAATTATCGTTGTAATTTAAGTTTGCCAGAGTGTGGATGGAGTTATTCATAAGGAGCAAACAAGGAGATAGAAGGAAAGGTTTCACTGTCATGCAGCAGAGTCTGTTCCGTTTGCTTGGCACAGCAGGTGCAGTGGGCTCTCCTCTGGGTATGACTGGACCACTGGGACCCATGTCTCGAAGGGTTTCCATTCACTCATTGGCTGACCTTGCCTGGACAAACCAAGGGGCTCCCCACCCCGGGTGGACCTCAGCACTGGTATTCTTCTCAGACCCTTGAGTAGAGCTGAGATTTGTCTTGAAAAGCTACCCCTTGAGTCTGCCTGTGTCCCCAGGGTCTATTACTTCAAACCCTGGGAGTGTCACTGAGTAGCAATGGGCAGCCATCTTACCTTTGGCCCCTGTTCTTGAGGTAAACTAAGGACTTCTCTGTCCTTCATTCAGGCTGGTTGTATCCAAATTCCAGAAATTTCTGAGGTTCTGGCTTATGGATACTGCCCTTCCCTGGTGTTTTAGCCACGATATAAAATTTCACCTATCTCTGTATTCTTTTAGACTTACTAAGAATTTAGAAAGGGGATGAGGAAGTTCAGCTTGATCTAGAAGTCACTGCCTCAGCTTGGGCACCTTTTCTCATTGATACCAAGGTTTGAAACAGAAATGAGAGTAACCTGAGTGTGATCACCTCCATTGGTACCGTAACAGTTTGTGGTTCAAGACAAAGCAGTGAGAGGAAGATCCCTGTGGGCCTGGATACTTCCAGAGGCCCGGCGCACACTGTTCTGTCAGCTGAGCCTCCTCTAGTGGACCCGCACACAAGATGATGAAATCTTGTCAGGCTTTTAATAAGTCTCTTTCCAGGAAAAAGAAATGAATTGGCTCATACAGCTGATGTGATAGGTGTTAGACCAGTTGAAAGTGTTGTAACAGAATATCACAGACTGGAGGTCTCAGAGTCTGAGATCAGGGTGCAGCATAGTCTGCTTTCAGTTAGGGTGTCCTCCTGGTTCACCGATAACCAGCTTCTTGCTGCATCTTCAAATGGTGGAGAAAGAGCAAATTCTGGCCCTTCGTCTCCTTATAAGGGGCACCAATCCTATTATGGAGACTGCGGCCTCATGACCTTATCTAACCCTAATTATCACCCAAAGTCCCACCTCCAAAGACCATCACGTGGGGGGTCAGGGCTTCCACATTTGCATTTTGGGGAGCACTCTGTGCATAGCAGTGGTGTGTGCACACCATTTATTGCATTGAATTGAATTCCCAGAACAGGCCTGTAAGGTAGCAGTTGCAGTGTTCACGCAGAGAAGCAGAAAGTGGGGCACAACAGGGAGGAAGTCACATCATGCTGGAGCTACTTGGCCGCCTTTCCTGAAACAGAGGAGAGGGATCTGGCCACAACTTAAAAGCCCCGGATTCCGACTCCTCATCTGTAGAAAACAGGGTTTGTATGAGGCCAGCGGCTTTCAAACTTCTCAGCTTCAGAACTCCTTGTTCAAATAAAATTCTACTCAGAAGCCCAAGACATAAGACTGATAACAGTTGTGCTGCACCAGTTGAAGCCTCTGGGGGACCCTGGGTCCAGGGCACTCGGTCATCACCTCCCTGCCAGCACGCGGCAGTGCCGCTGGAGGCATCTGGAGTGCTGCTCAGTCTTGGAGCTGACAGTGTCTGATTACAGACTCACTCAGTGGTATCTGGAGAAGCTCGGGAAGGGTTATGGCGTGCATTTTCAAATGAGGAGGAAGCCGACAAAGGGCCCACCAGCTGTCGTTTTTCTGGAATGCTTGAACAGCAGTTGTGTTTGCCCAAAAAGGGTTTGAGAAGAGAGCATTGCACTCTTTCCTTCTTGTTTTCCCCTTGGGCTATCCACATTTAGCTTGTTGCCAGTGAGAAACCTGCTGCTTACAAGTTGATCTTGCAGTTTCATCCATTATAATGAGAAATGTTTTTGAAATTTACCTGCAATCTATCACGTGTTTTTTAAATGATTTTTCTGCCATTAGGAAATAACTAAAAGACAATCTTAGAAATTGATTTTTAAAAGGAAATTCTAGGAGAAAGTGAAATCCCAGAAGAACGAACTATTCCTAAGGAAGTCATAGCAGTAGTTCTCCACCAGGGGCGAGTCTTCCCCCCGGGGGATCTTTGGCCTGTGTGGAGACCTTTTTGGTGGTCACGAGGTCACAGTGGGGTCAAGAGGTACACTGGCATCTAGCGGGCAGAGGCCACAGGTGCTGCTAAACATGCTACTATGCAAGGACAGCCCCTAGCACAAATAATTATTCAGCCCAAAATGACAATAGCGCCAAGATCGATAAAATCTGGCTTCATAAAATTTAGTTATTGATAAGATCTATCAAAGTCTTTAGAAACACTACATTTAAAGCAGAACACCAATTTTGATGATTATTCATATTTTTTACTGTGTTTCCAATATCTTAGCTCGTGATTACAAATAAACTGACATTTTCAGATGCCTTCAATCCACTATTTTTCAGTAACATTCAGTACAGAAAATTCACTACTCCAATTCCTATACTGTACTTTACATCCCCGTGGCTATTCTGTAACTACCTCTTTGTACTTTTTAATCCCCTCACCTCTTCACCCGTTCCCCTACACCGCCCTTCCTTCTGGCAAGCATCAAAACACTCTCCTTATCCATGATGCTTTCTCTGTTCTCCCTGTTTGCTTAGTTTGTTTTTTAGATTCAATTGTTGATAGATATGTATTTATTGCCATTTTATTATTCATAGTTTTGATATTCTTTTTCTTAAATAAGTCCCTTTAACATTTCATATAATAATAGTTTGGTGATGATGAACTCTTTTAGTTTTCTCTTGTCTGGGAAGCTCTTTAGTTTCCTTCAATTCTAAATGATAGCTTTAGTCCCTGCTTTTCCTGACTTTGCATATTTCTTGCTAATCCCCTCTTGCCTACAAAGTTTCTTTTGAGAAATCAGCTGACAGTCTTATGGGAACTCCCCTGTAGGTAACTAACTACTTTTCTCTTGCTGCTTTTAAGATTCTTTCTTTATCTTTAACCTTTGGCATGTTAATTATGATGTGTCCAGGAGTGGGCCTCTTTGCATCCATCTTGTTTAGGACTCTCTGTGCTTTCTTGGCTTGCATGTCTATTTCCTTCACCAAATTAGGGAAGCCTTCTTTCATTAATTTTTCAACGAAATTTCCAATTCCTTGCTCTTTTTCTTCTCCTTCTGGCACCCCTATGATGCGAATGTTGAAATTGTCCCAGAGGCTCCTTATATTATCCTCAAAGTTTTAGATTCTTTCTTCTTGTTGTTCTGATTGGTTGTTTTTAGCTTCCTTATGTTCTAAATCATTCATTTTATTCTCCACGGTTTATCCACTCCACTGTTAATTCCCTATAAATTTTTATTTATTTAAATTAGTATATCTTTCATTTCTGACTAAATATTTTTTATGCTGTTGAGGTTCTCACTAAATTCCTTGAGCATCCTTATAACCAGTTTCGAATTCCGCATCTGATAGATTGCTTATCTCCATTTTGATTAGTTCTTTTTCTGGAGTTTTGAGCTGTTCTTTCATTTGGGCATGAGTTTTTATCTCCTCATTTCATCAGCCTTCCTGTGTTTGTTTCTATGTGTTAGGTAGAGCTGCTGTGACTCCCTGTCTTGGTAGTGTGGCCTAATGTAGTAGGTGTGCCCTGTAGGGTCCAGCAGCACAGTTTCCCCATCACCCAAGATGGATACTTGAGGTGTGCCCTCTGTGTGGGCTGAGTACATCCTCCTCCTGTAGTTGATCCTTGGTTGCTGCAAGCAGATCAATGGGAGGGATTTACCCAGGCCAGTTAATCTGCAAGGATTGGCTATGGCCACTGATCACCAACCCCCACCATTCATGGAAGATAAGCTTTGTATAGAGAGGGTCATGGTGCTTTGATGTGGTCTGTAGCTGTCCACTGGGTGCATAGGCTATGGGGTTTCCTGGGAGGTACATGGCAAAGTCAGCCTGGGGCCATCCATCACGAGCTACAAAGCAATCTGAGGTGGCTGCTACTTGTTCTGAGCTTGGAAGTCCCAGGAAAAGCTAAGCTATGAACCCAGGCTGTCTGCTGCTAGTGCTGGGTCTTGGGCCACTTAGCAAGGGGTACAGAGGCTGGAGGCTTATTGAGGCCAGCTGTTGCTTCTTTGAGAAGATTTAGGAAGATGTGAAGGATGAGCCAAGACCAGCCATTTATACGGAAAAGCCACTGTTTTTAGCTTGGGTGGGCCAGTGAGTTGGGTGGGGTGAAGCCTCAGAGAAACACCAGAACATGGGAAACAGTGTGAACCAGGTTGATGGAGTCTTAAATAAGGCTCCTGCCAGCCAGCTCTCTGGCTTTGTTGGGGGAGGGCTCAGAAAAGAAAAAAATAGCCTCTGTCTGCCATTCTGTCTGGGAGAAAGCTATCTCCCAGCTCTTGCCCTGATACCAGACACTTCAGTTCCTCCCTGTATGCCACTGTACCTTTCGAGTTGCTACCCCAGTGCTAGAGCTTAGAGGGAGTGAGTCTGAGTAAGTCCGTGTGCAGGTCTTTTAAGAAGAACTTCTTGGGAATCCAGAAGTTTCTTCCACTGACTCAATCCCCACTTGTTTTTACAGCCAGAAGTTATGGGGACTTATCTTCTTGGCACTGGATCCCTGAGCTGGGGGGCTTGGTGTGAGTCT
Organism: Micronycteris hirsuta; assembly: GCA_004026765.1. NCBI lineage: Eukaryota > Metazoa > Chordata > Mammalia > Chiroptera > Phyllostomidae > Micronycteris > Micronycteris hirsuta. The sequence continues at coordinate 34,221 of PVJI01006302.1, read as the reverse complement.
ATGACCCCTCACTCCTGAAATATCTTCCCAAATTTTTATGCACCACACATGGGTGAAAGACCAGCCCATTCCATGTCTCTGTATCTCCACCCCTCCTACCAGTTTGAATAGGTGTGGTTTCTTTAATTCCATAGTTGTTGGACTTCCCTTCTACTCAATATCCGATGGTTCTGAGTGATGGGTGTTCTATAGTTTAGCTGCACTTTCGATATGGTTCTGTGAGAAGGTGAGCCATGTTTACCTATACCTCTATCTTGACTGGAAGTCCCACATTATTTTTATTATTGTAACTTTGTGATTTTTTTTAAGACTTTATTTATTGTTAGAGGGAGGGGAAGGAGGGAGAAACATGGTGAGAGCAGCATTGATGTGAGAGAGAAACATCGATCAGTTGCTTCTTGTACATGCCTCTGACCAGGACTGAACGTGAAACCCAGGTATGTGCCCTGACCAGGAATCGAACCGGCAACCTTTTGGCTTGCCTGATGATGCCCAACAACTGAGCCACACTGGTCAGTGCTGTAATAAGTTTTGATATTGCTACCCACTATTTTCTTTTACATTTTCAAAAGCTTAATGGAAACTTTCAGAAAGGCTATCTCTTTTTTAGAAAACTGTATATACACAACTCCATTGGAATTCCTAAGTTCAAAAGCCCTGAAGATGGAAGGTTCTACATTCCTAATTTGGGGACAAAACTTGACCTGACCAGAACTCTTTGACACCAAACCCAATCTAAACACACATGAATCTAAACATTCTATAAGATATGTGAGAATATAGACTTCAGAATATAGAGAACATAGAATACAGAATACAAAATCTACATTTTATACACTACATCAAGTTGCAGAAAGAGTTATATGTTTGATTGTGAGGTGCTGCCCCACACACCCACTGGTGGCCGTCTACAGTGTGCAGTACGTGACTATGTTACTTTCATAAAATCTGAAAAATGCTGAATTCCAAAGCACACCTGACCCTGAAGATTTTGGAGAATGAATGGAAAACCTGTATCATTCTATGAGGGCAGTGCTGGTTTTCTCACGATGCACAACGTTCTGCAGATTTTCTCCCTTCAATTAGAAAAACAGGAGGGGAAGCACATCATCACAGTGTTTTGTGTAGGCAATGTATTAGGCACTTTATCGCCTCTTAAATCTTTCAAAACACAGATTCTGTAGGAAAACTAATACAATGACCCTTGGCAGTGAAAAGTTGAGAGTGCTTTTCCTGACTCTCTTTTTATAAATCGGATGGAACTATAAAGGAAAGCTCTGCCCTGAAGTCAAGGGCTTGCTTAGCTCCTGTGGGTGGGGAAACAAAGGAAGTTCTCCGGCTGCTACGGGGCAGCTGGCATCTGGTCTGGCGTGTGTGTGAGGACTGCGCCATCGCCTTTCACAGCTGTGTTCCGACCCGTCCCTCCTGAGCAGAAGCAGACCAGCCGTCTCCTCTCACCTCGCTGAGGCCCTCTGCAGCCACTGGGCTGTTTGGGATTTCCAGTAATTCTCCTCTGGCAGATTAGTTTACACAGTCTAGAATTTTGCAGTTTCTTCTGTTTCTTTGGTTTAAACATTATCCTTCTGGATCATTCTTTAAAATGAAAATGCCCAGGGCCTTAACTGAGGTGCATGCATTCAGCCCCTGGTTCATCCAATCCTATATTCTTAATCTATTTATCAAGTGCTGTTTTATTTAATTCAATAGTTCCCCCATAAAGTTATGAGGAGGCACTTCTTATCCTTGTTTTACCCACTTAAGAAATGGCTCTTGGAGGTTCATTTGTCCAGTGCCTCCCAGCCAGTCACAGAAGGTTCACCATGAGTTTTCCTCTTTGGTGTATTAACTTCCTCGATAGGACCATGTTGATCGAATGGCAAACAAGCTTTAATCCCGCCACCACCTCCAGGAGAGAACAGAAAATCCTACACTCCCCAAGCTGACCTGTCATGATTGGCTCATATAATTTCCTGGAAGGGGAGACAGACATGAAAGAAATTCAAGCCGGAAAGAAGGCAAGACAAATAGAGGTGTGAGCTGAGAATCAGAGGCACAGGGAGTTACTTGTTAACAATGAGAGTCCAATGTTCACGGGGGGTCTCAGATGTGTCCGATTCTTATCCTGAACATGCTGATTAGTCAAGAAGTGTTTGTGAATGCTCCGCATCTACTGTGTGCTCGGGCCTAAGCTAAGTCTTCTGGAGGTTGCTCAAAAAGACCTACTGTCTTTAAATCTAATTGGGGAGGGAAGGATAACTTCCATGAAAGAACATTTATCAGGGTAAGATAACATCCTTATAAATACTCTAGGAATTCTAGAGGTGAGGTATGTCAGGCAGGGCTGAGATAGTCATGGAAACCTCTTGAAAGGCAGGATTTGAAAAGCCAAGCTCCAAGGCAGGGGTGAGCATGGTCCATTCGTGAGCTCATGAGCCAACACCCAGGAGACGGTGGCTGAGTGAGTGAGTGTGTGAGAGCAGCATGCCTGCAGGAAGGCCATGGAACACATGCACCAGGGTTGGTGGGACAGCAGCCTGGGGGAGGGGTTCTTTTAGTAAGAGAACATGGGGGGAGGGGAAGGGTTTTCAAGCACATCTATAAAGGACACGCAGGCAAAACCAAGTGGGGGCGGAATCAGGGGAGGGAGGTGGGGATGGCTGGGGTGGGGGTAGGGTTGGTGAGGTAAATGGAGAGAGACAACTGTACTTGAACAAAAATAAAATAATTTAAAAAAAAAGAGAAATGAAGAAAACTTAACGAATACCCCCTGTTTAAAAGAGAAAGAGAACATGGGGTGCTGCCACGAGCTGGGGCGGGAGCTGGGAGGCGGTAAGCGACGGGGAGGAGCAGGGTGAGCAAGCAGGGTTCCCAGGAGGTCAGATCCGCGGGCGGCCGGTCCGTCGGAGTGAGACGCTCAGCTCAGGCTCAGCGCTAGGTTCGAGAGAGGACCGTGAGATCCAGGGCGTGCGGAGAGCCGGGCCGGTCCCGCCAGAGCTGGGCACCCTCAGAAGCCGCTTGCAGGAAGCAGCGCAGGAGAAACAAAACGTAGCGTTTGAGCTGCGAGCGCGGGGTCCGGGGCTGTGCAGGCACGGACAGAGATGCGGAAGGGGGCCTGTGTGCGGGGCCACTCGTTTCACCGTATTCAGCCTGAAATCAGGGCGTGCCTATCAGTGCAGCTATCGAGAGCTGTGCTGTTCAGGCCTGAACCTCTAGCCACATGTGGGCAATTAAATTCTAATTAAAATCCACTGAAATTAGGTACAGTCAGAACTTCAGTTCCTCGTTCAGGCTAACCACACTGCGAGTGTGCAGGAGCGACCTACGGCTCCCGGCTGCGCAGCGGACCGGCGGGCGGAGCACGAGGCCCGTGGCCTCGGAAGGTTCTGGCACACAGACCTGGTCTGGAAAATGCTGGCGCTGGGGTGAGGAGGGGGCCGTTGGGGTGAGGACTGGGGAGATTGCGACACTAAGTCAGTGGGCCATCTCTCAAGGAGGAGGGCCTGCGGCGGAACTTGAGGACATGCATGAACTTGGGAGACAACAGGCAGAAGAACAAACAGAAATTGCCTCGGGGTTGGAAAACTGGGAGACTGCTCGAGCATAAAATCCTGCCAACAAAAAGAGGAGGAACTGTCAGTGAGGAGGGACTGGTGCCAGTGTCAGGCGCTGCACGGAGGTCAAGGACAAAGAGAACTAGGAAGAACCCCGGGTTTGGTCATCTGAGGCATGATGAGAGAGAGATGTAGTTACAAAGGATCGCCCCGCTGAGACGCGGGTGGGAGTTCGGGCCTAGGAACGGTTCAGTGGAGGGGGGGGCGGGGGCGGGTTCTTGCTAAGGAGGATAGTGGGCGGGCAAGAGAGTTGAGGAGCACAGCCAGCTGCTGGGAGAAGAAGGAATAGCAATGAAGCATAACTATCACCAGCAAGAGCTTCACGGTCAATTATTATTATTTTTTCCCAAGAAAAGGAAGATGTGTTTAAAAAAGAGAAGAAGAAGATTAGAAGAGGGTGCTGTGGAAGCCTTACCGGTTGGGACGGAATGAGAAAGGGGGCATGCGGAGGGCCACACTTTGCGGGGGGAGGGGCGGGGATTGGGGGCTGTGCCGGCTGGCAGGGCTGGGGCTGTTCCAGCTTGCTTTGCTCGCTCTGGGCTCTTGTCCCCCATTTCCCACCCATTCTTCCTTTGGACTGATTTAATTTTGGTTTGTTTTTCTAATGCATTAGACCTTAACATCTGAGCAGTGTTACTACCTAGCTTTCTAGATTTCTCCAAAACTGTTGCAGATACACATGTGCACTGATCATGTGTCCACATCGGTGTCATCTGTTTTGGATTGTAAGGACAAGGACAGAGTCTGTTTAACAGGGCTCATCATACCACTATGAACCGATGGGCAGTTAATTCAATACTACCCACTTGTGAAGGTCCATAATTACACTTGCATTTGAAAAGCTGCCTTTAGAAATAGATGTACACAGTTGACTATGTGCGGGTGCCTGTGTGTGTGTCTTGCCAACTCCATTGATAGAAGATAATTTGTCCTCCTTGCCAGTAGGGTAAAGAGTTTTTAGAGATTGATTAATTTTGGATTTTAGTTTATTGTGGGCTGATACTAAATGCTTTCCATGCATGTTTTTTTTAGTCCTCACAGGCGTTTGTAGTGATAGGTGCTCTGATTCTCATTCCAGAGGCGAGGGTTGGTGGCAGAGGCTGCTTTAGGAACTTGCCCGGGGTCATGCAGCAAGTACTAGGGCCGAGTGGGATTGGAGCCTGGTTCTCCCCGGCACCCAATCTTGTGCCCTTCACGTCCTCTGTGTTCTCAGCAGCGTGCTGCAGGGACCAGTCTACTCCTGCTGTCACAGCTGGGTTGGCCGCGGTGGCGAGCCTGCCCACATAAGGATGTGTTTGCTTTCCGCAGCCATAAATCTCCTCTCGTTACTGAGAGGTGGAAAATGGTTCAGGAGAAGTAACACAAATAACACCTCCTGGTGTCAACCCAGCCTCCATGGGGGACAAAAATGCTTAGCAACTCTTTCAAAGTATCCAAGACAAAACTTGACCTTTAAGCAGTTTCTCCATTTAGAGTTAAATTTGTCTTGAACAAATATGGTTTGAATAAATCAAGACCTCCTGTTTTAGCTATTTAACTGGGAAGGTAATATTTCCAATTCGATTTAAAATTTTTCTTTTGCCAAATTCCACAGGACAAGAAAAAAAAAAGGAATGCTAAAGTTCAGAATAAAAAGAAACTTCCCAGGAAGTGCATTGGTGCAAACCGTAGATGTGGGCATCATAAATATCACTTCTTACTTTCCAAACCAAAGTCTGGGGTTTCCATGGTAACTGCTTTTACCCCAGCTGGTTTGCATCGTGTTTTTTGTATAGAAGCCAGTGGAGCAGGACTCAGCTATGTCACAAAGTTCAGGTGTCACTATCAAATGGATCTCCTGGGACACATACCAGAAAGAAAAACATTGCATGCAACATCCTCTCCCACCCAAACTCTACCTTCCCAGACCTTTGCACTTCGCTACTGTGCTGACTGAGTGCTTAGGACATCAGAGAGGGCCGTCTTCTCAAAGTCAAGCCGTCATCTGCCTCCAACTGTGATTTCTCCCTCTGTTGAACTGTGTGCACCGGAAGGGAATTGGCAATGTGGCTTTTGATTTACTAATGTTGCATCCATCAGAGTATTCTTGGGCAACAATGTTTCATAAGCATCAGAATGTAGATCTGACAGTTCAGACCAAAGGCAAACTGGAGCAATTCCATCTTGCCTTCCTGTGACTCACCCAGCCTTCCAGATGGAAGTCATTTCCCAAGGTCCCTGCAAAGCTCAGTACGAAGGTGTCTCATATGGAGAACATACGGCGTTAAGGCACAAGAGAAGCTGTGCCAAGGGCCAGGGACTTCCATTCCTCTTCTCACCCTTGACCTTGGCAGAGTGAGCCCGACCCTGAGAACTTCTCCCCAACCCAGGACTGTCATAGGAACATAAGCCTCTCCTCTCCCCGACACCCTTCTCGTAACCTGCACCCCAAGCCCTGCTCCTGTTTTCTAGGTGTAGTGGAGGAACTAAGAAAGAAACATGTCTCCTCGCACCAAACCATTTCCAGTTCTTAAAATAAATCCCAGCTTTCCTCTTCTGGGAAGCCACCCCGGAGTGGACTAGGATCCCAAAATATCTTTTGTTTACTTTGTGCAAGAAACATATTCAGAGCCTCTTGAGTGGCATTCACGAGCCGACCCTAACTCAAGGAGGCCAGTTACTTACCTGAGCCCAGTAAAGGGCCACGCTAATTACACAGGCGTGGTCAAAAGAGGTTGCCTTCCCATTTGGGAGACAAGCTGTCAAACAAGTCTTCATAAAAGAAATGGCTTGACTGGCATGGTCCATAGCCTTCTAAAACAATTAGCATAGGCTTTAAATACCTCTGCATGTATGTCTGTCTTCTATCTGCTTCGATTACAAAAGTCTTGAGTGTGAAAACCTGGTCTTTGTTTTCTGGGTTGAAGATCTGACTTAGAAGAGAGCAGCAAACGTAGGGAGGGGCTGCGCAGCCTTGATTCAACCTTCCAGAAACGAGAGGACAGAAGGGAGGCTTCGCTGGCAGTTTCTGTGAGCAGAGGCCCTGGGCAGACAAGGCGTGGACAGCTCCACCCGCCGCCGCCGCCGCCTCCGCCTCCGGGTGGAGAAGCAGATTGACAGCGGAGCCGAAAAGCGAAGGAATGGAGGATTCGCATCCCGTCATCCAGTCCTTTCATTTTCTACCATTTCTTTGCTACTAATGGCACCTACATGTTAAGCATGATTTCAAATTTCTGAGTTACCCCGATCAGAAACTTCACAATTGCTACTCTGTGACGTCGGAAACTTCTTTTCCTCTCTGCCTCAATTTCTGAGTAGCAGAACATTGGGGTTGGCTTAGGTGATCGGCTCTTAAGCTCTACACTGTATTCTACAGGCTCAACCTGAATTGGTCTAAAACAGCTTTGAATGTCAGGGTCCAAACACAGTAGTAAGCACTCAATAAACATTTGTTGGATTAAATTAGAGAGACTCGAAGTCCACACGTGAGACGACGGGACTGGTCCCGAAGAGCGCGGAGACCCTGGTCAGCAGCACTGCGTTGTAGGACCGGCAGAACCGGGGGCTGGCGTTCCTGCAGCTCAGGGAGCCTGGGAGGGTGACTCGCATCCTCACGCTGACCCAACATGGCTTCTTCAGACGTGGATGCAGGCAAAGACCAGCCTGGGCCTCCTGGTGTTAAATATTTAAATACAAAATGGAAAAAAATTAAATTATCCAAAATTGATAAATGTGGTCTTATAAACCAAAGAAAGTTTTCACATTTCTTTTGGCGCCAGAAAGTAAAGTGTGGTGTGAGACATCCGCGCGATCGGACGCCTGTCCGGCTTGTGCTCAGTCCCTGACTGCACTGTGCACAGCCTGGGAAGCAGGAGTCTTGTGACAGCTGACTGAGCAGCGCGAGCCAAAACCAAAACTCAGAATTGTCCTAATTCTAGATTGTGGTGCTTCCATAACTTAGAGATGCTTCTATTTCCCTGTTCTCTGAGTTGCCTTGAAAGAGAGTAAAGGAAGACATTAGGATAGGAATTAAAGCCAGCAAAGATGGTACCACCCTGAGCCCCAGATACGTCTTCCCCATGCTTGTTAGCTCACCGGGGTGGGCTGCAGAACAGCCATAGCAAGTTTCAGAAAGCACTCCTGCCGCTGTCATGGAAGACATCTCCGCAGTGCATGTCAGTCCGCCCTCAGGCGATGTCACGGTGGCCAGAGCCATGGAGCCTAGTTGCCTGCCCAAGGGCTAGTGGAGACCTTAATGTGACTCCTTTACTATTTCTTTTCATTGTTGTTTCATTGTAGGTCCACACTCCACCTAAAACTAGTTTAATTCTAAACAATCTATGTGGAGCAAAAATAAAACTGTTTTTAGGTGGGGCTGCAAAGATGCAGACAGATGCCTGGTAGAGGGAAGTGAACTACATCTACTTTCTTTCTATTCACAAAGGCAAGTGTTTTCCAGCCCTTAAGTGCTGAGCCAGGTTGCATCCACCTTTGTTTAACAATCACAGGTCTGGCAAGAAGAAGGAAGTCAAGGCCCATCACCCAGTTAGGGAGGGGAAGGGCTGGGATTTGAACCCGGACCTTCAGACTCTGGAAGCAGTCCTTTCCCCTGCACCGTGCTACCTTCCTGGGCTGGTCATGTGCTTCCGGTAGCTCCTGGGCACTGCGTTCATCTGCAGGAAGCCTGATGTGACCTGAGCACCTATCATTGCTACTGCCCACCCCAAATGCCCCGGCTGGCCCCTCCTGAAAAACACAGAGAAAAGCACTCCCTTGTGAATAATGAGCAGAGATTTTTTGAAGTTTCTGAGCTTTCTCTGTAGTTTAAATTGCAAACTTGGCATACGAGAGGCTACTTGTCTGCTCTTATATAACATGCCTGTGGTTTTGGACCATGGCGACGACGTGAGCAATGCCGCGTTGGTTAGGGCCATGGAGCCTAAATAAGTTGCTCACTAATTTAGTAACAGTGCTACAGTTTGATATTTGTACTGTTTTTGAGAACTGTGGATTATTCGAAATTCTTCTCCTAACACAGTGATGCAGTCTAACAGTATCACTAGCCCAAGGGCTCTGGGTGACTTGAGGGCTTTCTTTCTCTTCAAGAAATGGGTCAAGAAAGGTGGAAAGGCACTTGTGTGCTTAAGATGCTTTGTTTCCTGGGGCCACGAGGTTTCCCACTGAGTAGATCAGCATCCAGGTCCTTGCTCTGTGTGTGGCTCCTTTAAGGAGTGGGCTAGAAGTCTCCAGACACTTCAGGTGACTTCCAGCTCTGTCACCAACCCCTTTGGGCACATCACTGGAGATCTCCATGGGGATTTGCATTACTTGCCAGACAAATGAATGGGGCTTGTTTAAGAGCTGCCCCGGTTACTCAGAAAATTATTGGAGAGTCATGTGAGGGGAAAGATTTGAGTGCTATAAAAAGTTAACTGTTATAAAAATGTAAGGTTGTCTTGTTACGTAGATGACAGGGTGTGAAGAATTGTCTGCTAAAATGAGAGCCAGTCTGCCAGCCAGGCGGTCAGAACAGTGTGGCCAGTGGACAGGTACCCGACGCCGGCTGCTTGTTGCTGGGCTGTGGCGAGAGTGAGTGTCAGAGACGTTTATGGTGGTGTGACAGGGTAATTTTATGTCTGTTGAACATAATAATAAAAATTGGGCCCTGTAATTTTCTTGGTATTTTTATTTTATTTTTAGTCATTTGTCTTTCTTACGTTTAAAAAAAGTACACAACAGACTGGGAAAAACCAGCCCTTCACACAGATGACATGAGAAGTTGTGGTGTGGAAGATCAGAAGTCCAGGAGGCAGCTGGGAAATTAAAGGTCTAGGTTTACCTCCCCAGAGAAAGGCCTGCCAGAGTGGGAAACGTGAGTCCCGTCCAACTGGGCCGCTCCTCTCCCAGATGCTTGGAGACCTGTAGACGCAGAGGGCATGCTCTGTTGTCTGACCTTGGAGACCCGCCCAGGACCATCAGAAGGAATACAAGCCCAAAGCAGAGGGCTACAGTGCTTTGACCGAGGACAGCAGGGCTCATGGCTCTTTTCCTGGGCTGACGGGGCCTGGGTGGAGGGAACCATAAGACGAAATACCATCCACAAGAGGCCACAGTCATCTGGGGAAGGAGAGAATGCTAATTTCCATGTCTGGGAATATCAGAGGGATCTGAATGATTGTCAGACAGCCTGATTTCTATTTTGGTATTGATATCTATAAGTCAATGTTTTAATATATATTTTAACATCAAATAGGGCACACACACCCTATCCCCCATTCACTTAGGCTTTTCATCCTTAGGTATTCCTCCAGATGAAATTTAGAATTGTCCAGTTCTAAAAAACTTGGTTAGACTTCTATTAACTTATATATTAAACTGAATAAAATTGTTACCTTCACAATATAAAAATTCCCCATCCATGAATGAATCATTTCATCAGTCAGTTAATTTTTATAGGTTTCTCCTTGTTCATTCTATACATTTCTTGTTAAATGTATCTATTCCTGGATATTTTATATTTTTATTGTCACTGTGAATGGAATCTTGTTCCCCATTACTTTCTGATCATTGCTGGTGTATAAGAAAGCTATGGATTTGAATATATTTAATCTTTAACTAGCCACCTTCCTGCTCTCTTATTACGGTTCTAATTTTGGGGGGTTATCCAGGTATAAAAATTATTCATCTACATTTACTAACTCTGCTCCTCCTTTCAATGCATGTAATTCACCTTTTTCTTGGCTAATTGCATTAGCTACTATTTCCAGAAGACTGTTAAGTAAATGAAGATATCCTGTTGGAACATGACAAGCTGCTGGGTCTTCCACATCAACAGAAACACAGAACTTGAAGCTCTGTGCCCCTCTTCCCGCTCCTCATCTCCGTTGTTTCTCAAACACTTGCTGAGAGAAGTAAAATCTCCTTCAGGTGATGGTGAAAGCCAACCTTGGAAGAAATACGCAAGCTGAAAGATTCGTCTCTGCTTTGCTTTAGTAATGTGGTACAAGAAAGATAACGTGGGATTGAGGGACTGATTATATGTTTAATTATGAGGTTCCTACATTTTTTATAGCATCTTAATTGGTCTCCCAAGGATGCCTGAGTCAGCACCGGGATTTCTGGGTAGGGCTGGCTCAGCGCAGTTGCCTGTTTCACAGCATCCTATACCTCTCTGCGTCCCAGGGAGACAGAGGGAGGTCATCCTGAGGTCTTTACTTTGTGTTTTATGCTTGATTTCAATTTGTACCCATCTTCAAGGTACCACGCCTGACAAGCAAAAGGGAGACAAAATGTATCCCTTGGCTCTATTTCCAACCCATTCAAAAATAGAAGGCAGTCAGAGTTCTCTGGAGCATCCACTCAGCCGGGAGGCTGGGAGGCTGGGAGGCTGGGCACCTGGTTTCCGTTGTGACAAAGTCAGGGGGCCTCATCAGGCAGTATAAGCACTTGAAATTGCCCAGGCTGGAACTGCCTTGGTTTCCCCCTGGAATGGAGTCTGGTTAGGCTTAGAATTGTTAGCATGAGAATCAATTTAAAATCTGAGAATCAAAAAGGCCGCTCTTTTCCTCTGCTTACTCTTTTTCTTTATACACCTGCACACCTGCTAGAGCTGTAATTTCACAGCTGTATGTGAATGTCATCTTGCTGCCATGTGTGGGAGCCTTCCCCCGGGACTGAAGTGCTCATCACCTCGAGCTGGGAGTGCTGATGGCTCACAGCTCACAGCAGTCTCACCGCCCGGTGATCACCCTGTCCTGATGGGACCTGCCTCCCTGCTGGGAGCAGCAGCCCAGGTGCTATGCCAGGTCTTCATCTGAACTGGGACCACAGTCCACAGAGCTCCCCACTCCCCTGGGACTGGCAAAGGCCAGCCTGTTTCACAGCCCACAGGTATGGTTCTGAAGGCACTGCCCTCAAACCTCCTGCATGCAGGTAAACCTCCCCTTGGAGTTGACACTCCCAGAGTCTATAGCTCAGTCTGCTTCCTGGACCAACACAATCTGTTACAATCTGCTACCAATTTTAGTGGCATCTTTTTGCTTTTTTTTTCTTGCCAGTTCTTCTTTGTCCCTTGTCCTATATACCATCACGAGCCCCACTGACTGGCCTCTCCCAAGAAAACACACGTTCACAACCCGTTCTCTATTTGCCCGCATCTTCCTCTATTCACTGAGTCCTCTACAAAAGCCCCCTGTAGTCCAGGGCACTCATAGCTTTCTCTGTCAATGGGAACTCACTAGGTTTCCTGGCTGTACCTCCAAATAAATAGTGCATGTTGGTTACAGAGGTGCTTCTGTGGGATAAGACCCCTCAGGGAGCTTGCTGATTTGAAGGGGTTACATGCTTTCAATTTTAATAGATGTTGCTCAACGACCTTTTTAAGACTCTGTCCCCCCATGTCACCAGCAATGAGAGTTTCCTGCTCCTCATGTTCTCACCTGGAGATGAAAGTGCTGACCCCTGATCAGGTCCGGCGCAGATCCTCCTATCCCTTCTCTGTTGAAAAGCAGGAGAGTCTGGTGAGGGGAAGACAAGGCTGATGGGCTTTAGAAAGCCCCTCGGCCTCCAGGCAGCTCCTTCCTCCAAACGCATGAAAAATATGGAGACCAGAAGGCCTCTCCTGCTCCAGCCCGCAGCGCAGGGCGCACAGCTGCGGGGGGATGGGGTGGGGCACAGAACCGAAGCCTCAGGGGTCCCAGGCCATTAGGAGCTCTGTGGGGCAAAGGTGGGGCAAGGGTGGCAGGGCAGAAGTTGCATGCAGTGTGTTCCCCCGGCATCCACAGACCTTTAGTTAGTTCCCTGCAGGTGGAATTATGTTCTTCTTGTTCCTGAAAACAAACAGGAAGAGAACTGGCATGTCACTGATGTCCCAGGCTGGAAAAGGGGCTTCTTAAAATGAGGAAAATCATCTAGGCTATTTGGGCATTCAGATGCATCCCCTCCAATCTCCAACAAGATAGCGCATGTGAATTGGCAACCCTGTGACCGCTGAGTGATGGGGATGGTGGGGAGCTGGCAGCAGGAGATGCATCTGTCCCGCCTGGCTGGGTACTGGGCACAAAATGGCACAGACGGGCTGTCCCTGCCTCGGCATCTCCACATCTCCTCGCCCCTTTGTGGTGTGAAATTAATCTGACCCTAGATGCTGTTACTGTGGCACAGAATCATTATCCCTAATAAGCATTTCACAACTCAATCTATTTTTACCAATTGTTTAAAATCTTTCTTATTAGCGTTGTTAGGCATGCTATGATTTTAATCTTCTTAGCGTCCACGTGAGGGTTTGACAAGTCAGCAGGGGATCTTGCCTTAGCTGCCAAGGACCCATGCTCTGTAGCCTGCCCTCCCACCCCCACCCCAGGTCCCAGGCTGCCTCCTAAACATTAGAAGAGAGCTCAGCCAAAGTCATGAAGTTACGGTCTATCAGTGAGAACAGTATCTTGGGCTTTTGTTGAGTCACTTACTCTTGTGAAAATAAGTAAAGAAAGAGGGAAGAAAGTGTGTGGGTGAGAGAGAGAGAGAGAGAGAACTCACCTGACTGCATGGGGAGGCTGTTGCAGCGACCCGGGTCAAGTCAGCAAGGAGAGGCTGCAGAGTCACATTTCAATATTCTTGAGGCGCTGACCCAAAACCCAGAGGGAGCAGTTGGCACTGTGGTAGAACCTGGACCACTCTTTTTCTCGCATCATCTCAGAGTAGGAAAATAATTGGGGTTCTGGCAGCTGAGATGACTGTTGGCAGAAGAGCTTATTTCTCACTTAATTCCCTAAGTAAACTTTCATCTTCATCTCTTCAGACTCTTGCTGTAGCTACACTGAGGAGGGTTTGGCCATGCCATCCCTCTGCCAAAACATCTTGGGTTTCACATTCTGTTAACTCTCCCCCTCATGTGTTAAAGGAACATGGTCTGATGCAGAACTCTATCCCTTCATGGCCACTTCCCAATAGTCTGGATGCCTGTTATCCTCACAGTCAAGAACAAGGGCCACTTGGTGACCAAGGTTGGGGGTCTGGAGATGGCAGAGGAATGCAAGACTCAGGTTGTAAGGAGTGTCACAATTTCATAGTCAAGTGACTCCAGATCCTACCCTTTATTTGAAAGCAGGGCATCCATGGCCACCTCCAAGGCTCAAGGGCAGATGCAGAAGGAATAAGCCATGAAGCATCTCTTGCTAATAGTGGCCTTGGAGGTCCAGTCAGCCTTCTGTCCTCACAGGAGACCAACGGGCGCTGCCTAAGAGCATCCCATGGTGTCGGGGAACAGCTCTGGGCAGTGGGTGTTAAAGTGGTGGTTTTCAAACTTTGGTGACCATAAGAATGACCTAAAAACTTATTGAATATGACAAATACTCAACCCTGCCCCCGGAAATTCTGCCCCGTGTGGGCTGGGGTGAGTCTTTAGTTCTGACACAGAGTATTGAATTGAGGCTGTTAGAACATCACACATGCTGACGTTCTGTTCAAGTATCTGGCATTCCTTCTCCCTGTGGTACCCCAACCCAGCCCTCCCTCCACCCCTGGAGCCACGGTTTCCGGAAGGAGTCAGCCTCTGCTCAGCTTGCCTGAGCCTTAAAGGGTCAGGGTGTTCACTATTTCCTCTGAAGACACCAGGGTATGAGGTGGGGACCAAAAAAAACCAGAATTATCTTCTGGAGGGCGGGCCCCTTATAGTACAGGCTTCCCATACTAAGGGAGTGTTCCAGAAACCCAACTGTGTCAGTGTGGCAACTGGCATTGTTGTGAGAGGCTGCTTTTGGCCTCAGTGAATTGTTTTTGAAGACTCTCTCAGCGTATTTGTGCATTTCACGATGGGTAATTTACAAGCATACGTGCCAACATGGCACTCAGTTTTCAGCAGTTTTTGGCCAAAAATGGCATGACCCCCGTGTCCCACCCTCTCTGTTCACCCAATCTCACCCTGAGATGGCAAACATTTTTTTGTTTCCCCTGATGAAAAAAGTCCTCAAAGGAAAATGTTTTGCCAATGTGGAAGAGGTGAAACAAAAAAACGGCAGAAGCACTAAATTTTAGCATCAAAATCGACAAGTTCAAAAACTGTTTTGAGCAGTGGATCAAACGTCTCGATAGGTGTACTGCATCAAATGGAAAGCACTTTGAAGGTGACTGAAATTTAAACATGTAAGAATAAAGAAAATTTTTATAAATAAATTCTGGATTTTCTGTGTCCTCCCTCGTATGCAGGGCTGTCTACCAGAGGCGTGCTGTGTTATGGAATTGCATATCTTTCTCTAGGCTTTAATTAATTTTCTGTCAGGCTGTTCTTCTGCATCCTGTGGCTGCCTCATTGCCCATGTTTGTAATAAACTCTGGACTTAGGCTCCTGTGCTCCAAGGTGGGTTCGAGGAGGGCGTGGCTTCCAGCAGCCTTTCTCTGACACGTGACTCAGCGTTTTATCACAGTGCCTGCTGTTCATTTGCTGTTGTTGTCATTTTCTTTCTCCACTTATCGAATCTTCCATCTTTTCCTTGCCATTTCTTCTTATGTGTGTAAAGTGTAACATAATTTTAAGTGCTAAGGAAAATTTCATTAGAATTATATTTGTTGAAAATATGAGGTATATTGGAATTTTTGTGATATTTTTCTATCTTTCAGGGACATGCACTTATCTTCATTTTCTCACTTTTAGAATGTTCTTCAGGAACTGCCTGATTTTTCTGTTGTCCTTTGCAGGGCAGCTCTGTTTTATGAATACTACTAGTAGCTGTGAGAATTTGCCTCATTTTGTGGTCATTTTCTTGTCAGACTGATATTTCCTCCTCTTTTCATATGACCTTGAATGCAGCAGGGCATTCAGGATCAGACTTTGGCTTTGGCAGCATCTGAGGCAGGCACGCAGGCTGCTGGTGGCTCTGCAGGTCAGGTGGGTGGTGGTTCAGTCCCCAGCTCAGGTGACAGCCGGAGGCACCACCATGCCTGGCTCTGCTGTACTGAGTGTGATGCTTTTGCAAAATTATGTCGTGCCAGACACCATAAGCTTCACATGCACTGCCTCGTGCATACAGCCCCGAAAGGGAGTCACTCTATTATTCAAGTTTAAAGGAAGAAACAGAAATGGAGGACTCCCAAGGTTACGTGATGTCGCCATCAGAGCTGGTATGTGGCAAAGGCAGGCCTGGGACCAGGTCCTGAACTCCTACTCAGGCTGTCCTATGTCCATGGTTATGACGCGGTTACAAAGTGGAAGTGTTTGCTAGGCAACAGGCATGATTGCCATTTCCTGGGTTCAGGTCAAGTGACTATTGGGCCACCTACCACAAAGACTTGCAGAACTGAATTCACAGCCTGCAGCTTCAGTTAGTGGCGAAGAGTCCTGCAAGGAGTAGTCACTCTAAAACCAGAGGACTTCATCACAGCGTGGCAATGTCAGCGTCACACACGTGGAGGGAAGGCATGAAGGCAGGAAGGAAGGAGGGCAAGAAGGCAGGGAGAGAAGGGGGGAGGGAGGGGGGAGGAAGGGAGGGAAGAAGGAAAAGGAGAGAAAAAAAGTTCTCAGCATCCCAGCCTCCCCCCACCCCCGTCCCCAATCCTTAAATCCTCCCTTCTGCCTGCTGACAAGGAGCACATTTACCTTAAGGTGCCACTAGCTGATGAAGGACCCAGGCTTACGCCCTCCAGGCTCAGAGTTTGCACTTGAACAACAATAGGGACGGGAAAAGGAGAGAGAATTCTTGAGCTTATTGCATCACGGCTGCCATGAGCCTTGAAAACTATAAGTCACGGCAGCACCTTGTGCCAGATATTTGAACTGATAAACAAATACTACATTTGATCTTACACAAAAGGCAGAGAAGTGATTGTGCCAGTTATTTGAAAACCCAAGTATTCTATTGTCATATTAAATCGTAATGATAATAAAGTTAACATTTATTTCGTGTACCATGTGCCAGATGCTGTATTAAGCATGCGTCATCTCATTCATCCTCACAGCAATACCATGAGGGGGATTCAGATTTTGCCCTCTAAGTTACTGATGAGGAGAATGAGGTTGAGTGCATTAAGGAAATTGTCCGACTGTGCAGTGCAATTGATACTTCTAGAGTCCTAATCTCAGCCAAGCACTGTGCATCGTGCTACAGAGCTCCAAAAGGCTCAGGACCCTGCTGCCTATCTGGTGGGGGCTGGTGGGAGCAGAGCAAGTGGACAAAGCAGGCAGCGTGAGCTGGTGTCAAGGTCAAGGGCAGGACAGCACTGCAAAGGTCCAGACTGGGAAGACATGAGCACAGACCAGAGGAGCCCAGTTGCTAGAGACCACAATACATTTCAGGGCTCATGGCTGTGTGTTAATTTCTTTAAAAATAAACTTTTAGGTAAAAGAAAATATAGTAATACACCATGTAGTTATCTTTATACCAACAGAATCATAAATGTAGTTTTTGATATTTTGTATGGAAGAAGGGGCCCATGAAGGCAAAAGCAGCTGGAGCTGCACTGGCCTGGTGGCTCTGTTGGTCTGAGCATCTAGTACATGAAAAAGTTGCAGGTTTGCTCCCCAGTCAGGGCACACACAGAAGGCAACTAATCGATGTTTCTCTCCCACATCGATGTTTCTATCTCTCTCTCTCCCCGCCCAACCCCCTCCATTCCTCTCTCTCTAAAATCAATAAACATATCCTCAGGTGAGGATTTAAAAAAAAATTTTTAAGTAGCTAGAGCCATGAAAATCCTGAAGTGGCCCTGCCTCTGCCTCCTAAATGTGGGTCTCTCCCCAGCCTTAGGTGGTTGCAGAGCCGCAGGGAGAAGGAGCCTGGTGCCTGGCTATGGTAGCTATAGGAGAGCCTGCTGCCAACCGGAAGCTCCCAGCTAGCCACTGGAAACCGATTCAGAAGATCATCCCATGAGAGGGTCGCTTCACTCAATTATTCCAGCATGCCTCATTTTCTTTCCTTAGGAAACACAGTCTGAGGTTATACACTCTTATGGTTACACAGCCTGAGGAAGGTCCCAGAAGGCACTTGAACTTGAGCTGAGCTTGACAGTTGAAGCACAGCTAAAATAACCTCTGTGTTTGTCATCTCCATGACGAGAACAAGGCTGGCTTGTAGGTGGGTTGGCCATCTCCTTACAAAGAGGAGGTAGAGACAGAACATGTTTCTGATACAGCCAGTGGCCAGCTCAGTACCTGGAACATTGGAGGAATTCAGGAGGTATTCTGCATTGAACTAGACCATTCTGCACCACGGAAAACTATCTGTGTGGCTTCCTGAGTGTGTGCCCTCCTGTAGACACCAGTGTGGGGAACTCAGAAGTGGGGTCTGTGTCTGAGCAAGCAACAAGCTCTGAGCCTCGCCTTGAACAGGACACCTGTGGAGGGTACAGAAAGATGGGAGAGTTGGTCCCCTCCCTTAAGGACCATGAAATCAGGGTGGGCATCTAAATGACATGACAATACAACTTGCATATAATTATGAACTAAACTTTGTTATTTTTTAAAGAAATGATGGGAGTTGTGCAAAGGTTGATGTAGTTAAGAAAGACCTTTTGAGATGGTGGCATTTGAATTTGGATTTGGGGAATTAGTAGGATTTAAGTAGGAGGCATTAGGGAGTTTTGACGAGAGTGACTGACGGCTTGCAGGTGGGGCGAGCACAGTGTTGGGGGATAAGAATTCTTCACATGACCAGTGCAAAGGGCTCGCTGTCACTGAGGAAGTAGGAAGTGAAAAAATCAATCTTCCTCTTTGCCTTCCACCTTTTTTAAAACAACCAACCTCCCTCACTTTGGTGTTGAACGGAAGTATGGTTAAAGGCAGAAAGAAGAAGAGAGAAGGAAGGAAAAGGATACAGTTGGAAAGTGGAAAACAGGCAAGGAGCTGAGAGTGATGATTCACACTAGCCCTTGGCAAGGAGATCTCATGAAACCCTCCAGAATAAGGGGCTCTCTCCTCCACCCCCTCAGCATGGAAGTGGGGACTGAGGCCCTGGGAGGTCTAACAAGCTCAAGGTGAGACATTCGGTGCCTCTGGTTTCTCTGCAGCATGCAGGCATCACTGTTCTATCCAGTGTTTGAATTCAGAAAAATAAAATGCCGACGGAATGGAGCTGCTATGTCATCAGGCTGCTACTTCAGTTCCATGCTGTAAATCTGCAGCCAGCTCAAGAACACTACCCACACAACTGAAATCCAGTGTCTAGTTGGAAATGGAAGATGAAGAAGAAAGCTACTCCTGGATCAGAGAGCCTTGTTTTTCCCCCAGAAATAAAGATGGGCTCATTTAACATGATTTCTACCTGTTCTCTGCAATTAGTGTTTAAGTGACTGTCTCTGGGTATTAGTCACTCTGAGGAAATGAAATGATGCAATGGTAATTGGCCATGTGAGCTTCAGCACTTCCCTGGGGATTTCACTTGGCTTTGAGAGCATTTTTTTTACATAGACCCTGTCTGCACTCTTTATTTAGCTAATTACAGGGTTTAAGGGAATGAGCTGGCTTTGGGGAGGAGGGAGAAGGGAAGGAGGGACAGCATGTTATACCAGGAAGATCACTTGATTGAAACAGTATCTTGGTCCTAGTCTAAACTAACACATCTCCCCTTCTATTGTGTTTTTATCTTGGACAGCCGTGTTGCATACATTATCTCATTTAATCGTCACTATAACCCGGTGGTGTTGGTATCATGACCCCCTTTACAGGGATGAGAACACCAAAGCTCAGAGAGGCTGCCCTCATCAACATTCCCCTGGAAAGCAGCAGAGCTGGGATTAGAACTCTAGTTGGCCTTAATTCCCAGGCCCTGCTGACCACTGTTAGTATCTACTTACTAAACAGACCTGTGTTACCTGTAACAAGTCACTCCACCTCTCCATCACCACTTTCTTTAACAGTCGGTGATTCTGTGGCGATGCTGGCTCTTCTAAGTGCTTTCTTTCTATATCAATTAAACATCCTTTCTCCTTCTCTCTCCTTTTTTAAAAAAATTTGCTCCCTATCTCTTTTGTTCTGCTTTTCTTCTCTTTCCTGCACATCCAAACCAGGGCTGGTGCTAACAGGTTGAGCAAGGAGGGGCCATGGGAGGAGGGAGCAGCAGGTCTGCTCAGTAGGTGCTCTGTCTTCCAGCCCCGAGCAACACCTTCTTCTAAATAATCTCCAAGCCAGATTATGAGGCAAAGACCCAAGGGCTTGGAGTTTGAGGGTTTTATTTCCAGTTCTGCCACCATGTTCCTGGGAGGCTTTGACCAAATCATGGTCTTGTTGCACCTCTGATTCAGTCATAAATAATGAAATGATGGTCTTGGTGAGGGTCTTGGGCCACCAAGTTTGGATGCTTCATTTCATGCAGGAAGAGGGGGAGCTGGGTTTCCTGGTGTTACATAGATAGCTGGTGGCACAAATATGCTGAGAAGAACCCTGGCTGCCTGGTAATACCCTGGTGGGTCCTTATTTCAGGAAGAAAGTTTCTTTTGTTTCATGGGATTTACACCTATCTGCGGGGGTGGGGGGGCGGGGGGGCTGGTCAGTGAGCTATCAGCGAACCTCATCTTCTTCCCTTGGATACTGTTTTGATGGGAATCAAAGATAGTTCTCAATGGGGACAATTTTTTACACCAGAGCACATACTCATTGGTGACCTATCACCATGAGGAGCTCTACAAGGTGACGTTCTGTGAGGAAGCAGACAAAAGTCACTACCCAGGCCCAGGCCCAGCCCAGCATAGCACTGCCAGGGAGGGTGCCACTCAGCAGGTGACAGTGTGGAAGGCAGATGCTGCACCAAATGGCCGTACGGGGTCACAGAGAGGAACACACATTAAAGAGAGGCCAGGCATACCTTCTGCTTCCTGTTGCCATTCTCCCTCGATCGTTTCTTTCTTGTGGTATTTACTATCCTATTCGTGCCCATAACAAAAAATGTCACTTCTTGTTTGGAAGGGGAAAAAGACATTTTCTTGGTCTGTACTCAGGTCTTCGAGTTACTGTATTGAGTACAAATAACACTTTAGGTTGTATACTACAGGGTCTTCAAAGCAGTTTTCCATCATTTCACTTACTCTGTTTAGGATTGTTGTTATCCTTGTTTATAACAATGTAAGTCTGTATTGTCTAATATAACAGCCACGAGCCACTTGTGACTATTTAAATTTAAATGACTTATGATTGAGTACATTAAAAGCAGCACTTTCTCAATCATACTAGCCATATTTCAAGCTTTAATAGCCACAGGCTATTACACTTGTATGTGTAATCTTGTTTAGCCCTCAAAACAATGTGTAAGTACAGCTTTACAGATAAATAATGTTAAGTCTTAGAGATATTTGCTTACTTGCCAAGATTATATGAGGGGGCACCCCCCTGAAAAAAAAACGGAATTATCTTCTGGAGGGCAGGCGCCTTATCATACAGGCTTCCCTGACTAGGTGAGTGTTCTAGGAGCCCATCTGTATCAGCGCGCCAGCTGGCGTTGCTGTGAGAGGCTGCGTTTGGCTTCAGTGAATTTTTTTTTGAAGATTCTTTCAGCACATTTGCCCATTTCACGTTGGGTGATTTACTAGCATGCCTAACAACACCATGCTGAATGCTCAGCCGTTTCTGACTCCCAAAAATGGCATGACCCCAGTGTCCCATCCACCCTATTCACCTGATGTCACCTGAAGCAACTTTTTTTTTGTTTCCCCAATTGAAAAAGGCCTCAGAGGGAAATGTTTTGCTGATGTGGAAGAGGTGAAACAAAAAAAGGCAGAAGCGCTGAAAGTTATCAAGATTGATGTGTTCAAAAACTGTTTTGAGTAGTAGAAAAATGTTTCAATAGGTGTATTGCCTCAAATGGAGAGCACTTTGAAGGCAACTAATGCTTAAACACATAAGAATAAATACACAACTTTTTATAAATAAATTCTGGGTTTTGGGGGGGTTGTAGAATGGTGGATATTGGCTGGTTTAACTCCAATATCTCCTCTCTAAATCAACATACTATATTGCACTCCTGATGAAGAAAGAGCAATAAAAACATTCCTTACATAAGTGATATTTACTTCCTGGAATATGGAGTAGATATAATTTTACCCATTTGTATCAATAATTATAACTAAGAATTCTGGACATTGTATATAAAATAAACAGAAGATTCTGAAAGATGAAGAGAAGTCAGATCAGGTACATTGTCAGACCCAAGGGATAGCCCAGAGATAAGTTTCCTGAGTTTTCTTTTTTGCCTCATATATCACAAACTTGGCAGAGTGAATTAAAAAAAATGTGACCTCACTACATGCTATCTATAAGAAACATCAATATAATGAGATACGTTAGTTGAAAGCAAAATAATGGAAAAAGACTGACCATACGGACGTTAATCAAAAGAAAGCAAGAGTGACTGTGTTAATATCAGATAAAGTAGATTTCAGAGCATAGAAATCACTCTGACCAAAAGGTCAATCCACCAAGAAGATACAGCAGTTCTAAGTGTGTGTGTATTAAACAGCATAGCTGCAATATATGTGAAGCAAAAACTGATAGGTCTGAAAGGAGAAATAGACAAATCCACAGTTATACTTGGAGATTTCAACACCCCTCTCTCAACAATTGGTAGAACAGCCAGTCAGAAAATCAGCAAGCATTTAGAACTTAACATACTATCAATCAAGAGGGTCTTGACGGACATTTATAGAATATGTCACCCAGCAACAGCAAAATACACACTCTTTTCAAGCATCCACAGAATATATATCACGATAGACCATATTCCAGACCATAGCACACACATAATAAATGTAAAATTAAAATTGTACATGTCCATGAGGTCTCCAACTACAATGAAATCAAATAAATCAATAACACAAAGAGAACAGGAAAGATTTTAGACACCTGGAAACTAAACAACACAGTTCAAAATAATACATAAACCAAAGAGAAAGCCTCAATGGAAATTATTTTTAAAAAATTTAATGAAATTAAATGAAAATAAAATATCAAAATGAGAGGAATATAGCTAATGTAGTGCTGAGATAGAAATACATTATAAACATATTGTAAAAAAGGAAAAGTTTCAATTAAATAACCTAAGTTCCCACTTCAAGAAATAAGAAAAAGAAAAGCAAAATAAACCCAAGGCAAGAAGAAGGAAAGAAGTAAAAAGATAAAAGCAGAAATTAATAAAATTAAAAACAAAAAAAAACTATAGAGAAAATAACATAAGAGCTGAACCTTTGAAAAGCTCAATAAAATTGACAAACATCTAGCAATGGTAACCAAAAAAAAAGAAAAATAGAGCAAAGACCTAAATTACCAATATCAGGAGTGAAGCAGAATATTACTACGGACTCTGGAGTGATAAGGAAATACTATGAACAGCTCTATACACATCAATTTGACAACCTAGATGAAATGGACTAATTTTATGAAAAGTGTGAACTACAAAACCTAATACAAAATATATAATTTAAATAGTCCTATAACTATTAAGGAAATTGAATTCATAACTTAAAAACTGTCAGAAAGAAAGTGTCACACCCTCACGGTTACAGTGAAGAATTCTATCAAAAGAAGAATTTATACCAATTTATATAATCTCTTCAAAAAATAGAAGAGGATGGAACATTTCCCAACTTACTTTGGAGCTAGTGTAAGAGAGGAAGAAAGAAAGGAAAGAAAGGGAAGAAAGGGAAGGAAGGAAGGAAGGAAAGAGAGAGAGGGAAGAAAGGAGGGAGGGAAGAAATAAAATTATAGTCTACTATCTTTTATAACTACAATTCAAAAATCATTAACAAAATAATTACGGATAGAATTCAGCAAAATATAAAAAGAATTAACATATCATTACTAAGAGGGATTTATTTCAAGGATGCAAGTTAGTCTAATATTTGAAAATCAATAACTGTAATTCATCACATTAACATGTTAAAGAATAAAATCACTTATCAATTAACTGATGCAGAAAGAGCACTTGACAAAATCCAAAAGACAAGTATGATAAAACGCTCAGAAAACTAGGAACAGATGTGGGAACTTCCTTAATTTGATCATTATGCAATCAAATACAGACGACAGCAAACCTACAGGTAATTAAACATAATGTGAGAGTGAATACTTTCCCCTAAGAGCAGGAACAAAGGCAAGGATGTCTACTCCCATTGCTCTTCTTCAACATGGAGGTTCTAGCCCATGCAATGAGGCAAGAAAAGGAAAGAAAAGACATACAAATTAGATAGAAATAAAACTGTCATTATTTATAGATAATATGTTAATATCTATATTGAAAATTCCAAGGAGTTTGTTTAAAACAAATACTTCTAGAACTAATAAACAAGTTCAGCAAGGTCTCAGGGTACAACATAAACAAAAACTATTTTTTTAATCGAGTAATAAGCACTTGGGCACCAAAATTTTAAATGTAATACCACTTACAATTGCTCATAAAAATAAAAAATTTAAGTTTAAATCTAAAAATGTATATACAGCAACAAAATGTTGATAAAAGAAATCAAAAAAGATCTAAATAAATGAGAGACTTATTATGTTCATAGACTCAATGTAGTAAAGATATAATTCTCCCCAAATTGACATACAAGTTAAACACGATCACTGTCAAAATGCTAGCAAGATTTTCTTGTAGTTATACACAAGAGTGTTCTAAAATTTATATGGAGCCCCGGCTGGTGTGGCCCAGTGGATTGAGTGCTAGTCTAGGGCACGTGCCTGGGTTGCGGGCCAGGTCCCCAGTGGGGGGCGCACAAGATGCAACCACATATTGATGCTTCTCTTCCTCTCTTTCTCCTTCCCTTCCCCTCTCTAAAAATAAATAAGTAAAATCTTTTTAAAATGTATATGGAAAAACAAAGGAATTAAAATAGCTAAAAACCATTTGGAGAGAACTTTAAAATGAATCACTATCCAATTTCAAAACATACTATATAGCAACAGTAATCAAGACTGTGTAGAATGGCAGAGGGGAAGACACAATGGAACAAAATGGAGAATCCCAAAACAAAGCCACACAAATATATCTAACTAATTTTTTAAAAAGATTCAAAAGAAATTCAATAGAAGAAGGAAGCCTGCTCAACAAATGATACAAGAGCAATTGGATATCCACAGGCTAAATCTGAACCTTGACCTAAACCTCACACCTTATACAAATATTGACTCAAAATGGATTGTGGACTTAAATGTAAAATCTAAAACTACATAACCTTTAGAAAAAACAAAGAAAATCTTTGGCACCTAGGTCTAGATAAGACTATATACCCAAAAGTTCATAATAGGAAAGAGTAATACATTGAACTTAATCAAAATTTAAAAATTTTGTTCTACAAAGGACCCTATTAAGAGGATGAAATTATTTGTAATAGAAATAATTAATAGTAATTGTTAGTAATAGAAATGATTTGAAAACATATATCCAATAAAAAACTGGTGTCTGGAATATATAAGGAACTCTCAAAGTTCGCCAATAAAAACAATACAAAAACAATTCAAGTAGAACATGGGCAGAAGACATGAACAGACATTTCACTGAAAAGGACACACAGATGGCAAACAAGTACATGGAAAGATGCTCAGCGTCATTGGCCATTAGAGGAACGCAAATCCAACCACAGCGACATGTCATTGCACAACGAGCAGAAAGGCTGAGTTTAAAAAACAGTGGCCACAGCAGATGGTGGCAACAGTGCAAAGATGCTGAATGCCTCATAAACTGCTGGTGGCAACGTTAAGTGATGCTTAGGGGAAGTTTGGCAATTTCATAAAAATATAAACATGCAACAACCATGCAACCCAATAATTGCATTTCTGGGCATTTAGCCCAGAGAAGAGAAAATTTATGCTCACATAAAAATCTGTCCAAGAATACCATAGCAGCTCTATTTGTAATAACCCTGAACCAGAAACAACCAGATGTTCCTCAGCAAGTGTATGGTTAAACAAGCTGTAACACATTCCTACTCAGCAACAAAAGGAAGGAACTATTGATACATACAAAAATTTTTGGATGAATCTCCAGAAAATTATGCTGAGTGGAAAAAAAGCCAGCCCCCAAATAATTACACACTTTATTACTCCATTTACATACATTTTTGAAATGACAAAGTTATAGAAATGGAGAACAGATTGGTGGTAGCCGGAGGGTGGGGAGGAGGTGGCGGTGCTGGGGAGGGAAGCCACGGTGGTGTGCGTGCCTGACGGAAGCAACCTGTGTGTCAATGTCAATGCTCTGCCTGTAATACTGTACTGCGGTTTTACAAGATGTTGCCATTGGAGGAGACCTGGTAATAAAATCTCTCTCTATGATTTCTTACAACTGTATGTGAATCTACAATTACCTCAAAATAAGTTGTAATTTTTTAAAAATTTCACTAGTTTTTTTTCTGGCTGTTTTGCTTTTTTATTTTTTATTAGATTTTTTGGAATAACATTGGTTAATAACATTATATAAATTTTACTATATAAATTAGAGCTTTATGATATGACGTCTGTGTACTCTATTGTGTGATCACCACCTGAAGTCTCATCTCCATCCATCATCATGTATTTGACCCCTTTTACCCTCTTCATCCTCCCAACACTCCCCTTCCCCTCTGGTTACTACCATTCTGCTGTCTCTGTATCCGTGAGTTTGATTTTTTTTGGTTTGTTTTTTTTTTGTTTTGTTTGTTGACTTGTTTCCTTTTTATATACCCATTACTTTTAGAAGCTGCATCTTTTCAGAAGCTCAGTGTAATGAAGCCAGTTCTCTTCTGTAACACTGCTCATTGAAGTGTGCATGTGGGCACTGACGTGGGCATGATTTATTAAGTGGTAGGTGGTAGCAGAGAATCAGAGAATGGTTGGTATACACCTTAGGTAAGATGCTGAAAAGTCTAACAGAGACAGGAAAGTTTGTACTGACCAGTTGAGTGGATATAAAGTTGTAGGCTAAAGGAGATCAAGGATGTTTAATCAAGAAGTTACTCTGTTTTATTGTATATTTGAAAGTCCCTAAAAAGCAAATCTATTTTTTTCTTTTTTATTAAATTTATTGGGGTGACATTGATTAATGAAATTATATAGGTTTAAGGTGTACAATTCTATAATATATCATCTGTGTATTGTATTGTGTGTTCATCACCCCAAGTCAGGTCTCCTTCTGTCAACATTTTTTTTTTAAAGATTTTATTTTATTTATTTTCAGAGAGAGGAGAAGGGAGGGAGAAAGAGCAATGTATGGTTGCCTCTCACATGGCCCCCACTGGGGACCTGGCCCGCAACCCAGGCATGTGCCCCGACTGGGAATCGAACCGGGACCCTCTGGTTCCCAGCCTGCGCTCAATCCACTGAGCTACACCAGCCGGGCCTCCTTCTGTCAACATTTAACCCCCATTTACCCTCTTCTACAAAGTAATTCCCATTTACAAAGTAAAATTACCCCATTTACAAAGTAATCACCATACTTTGTCTATGAGGTTTGGGTTTGTTTGTTTGTTTGTTTGTTTTTTATTTAATCAGCTTTCACCCACCCTTCCCCTCTTACAGCTGTCAGTCTGTTCTCTGTATCCATGGGTCTGTTTCTATTTTGTTTGTTAGTTTATTGAGTTTATTGGATTCTACATATGAGTGAAATCATACGATACTTGTCTTTCTCTGACAGACTTATTTTGCTTAGCGTAATACTTACTACACTGTCACAAGTGGTAAGATTTCCTTTTCTTTTTTCTTTTTCGTGGCCAAGTAGTATTCCATTGTGTGAATATACCACAGCTTTTCTATCCACTCATCTACTGATGGGCACTTGGGCTGTTTCTAAATATTGGCTATTGTAAATAACACTGCAATGAACACAGGAGTGTATATACACATTTTTTTTTCAAATTAGTGTTTTGGGTTTCTTTAGATATATTCCCAGAACTGGAATTGCTGGGTCATAAGGCAGTTACATGTTTAATTTTTTGAGGTATCTCCATACTACTTTCCACAGTGGCTGCACCAATCTGCATTCCCACCAACAGTGTATGAGGTTTTCCTTTTCTCCACATCCTTGCCAACACTTGTTTGTTGATTAATTGATGATAGCCATTCTGACAGTTGTGAGGTAATATCTCATTGGGGTTTTAATTTGGATCTCTCTGATGATTAGTGACATTGAACATCTTTTCATGTCTATCAGCCATCTGTATGTCCTCTTTGCAGAAGTGTCTATTCAGGTTCTTTGCCCATATTTTAATTGGATTGTCTTCCTGGTGTTAAGATGTATAAGTTCTTTATATATTTTGGAAATTAACCCCTTATCAGATGTATCAGATGGTAATTATATTCTCCCATACAGTGGATTCTCTTTTCATTTTGTTGATTTTTTTTTTGTTGTTGTGCAAAAGCTTACTAGTTTGCTGTAGTCCCGTTTGTTTATTTTTTCCCTTGTTTCCTTTGCCCTAGGATATATATCTATACATATCAGGAAAAATATTGTGATAAGGGATGTCAGAGATTTTACTATATTTTCTTCTATGATTTTTATGGTTTCACAACTTACATTTAAGTCTTTAATCCATTTTGAGTTTATTCTTGTGAATGGTGTAAGTTGGTGGTCTAGTTTCATCTTTTTGCCTGTACCTGTCTGTGGCAGATTCTGGCCTGCAGAATCCATATCGACCACGATTGAATGTGTGTAAATAAATCTCACCCACAGACACACTGGACTTAGAGGCTAGACCAGGACCGCGTGACTCCCCCCTCATCCTCTGGGAAAGAGCCCTGAGCCTTGGGTCCAGGGGTTTTTATTGAAGATTTTGGGCACAGAGCATCACAATGGTCTCATTAACTTATGCACTGGACTGTAGATTCAGGTCCGGTGGTAGACAGGACCAGGGAGATACATCAAAAGGAAAGATATGTAAATGGAAGGGCAACAGTCTTGGATTGATCTGTAAACATTTGGTCAGGAAGAGCCCAGACATGCATTAGCGTAAGTCCTTTAATCCAGGGAGGGGAGCGGTTTCAGCAAGATTGTAAATCTAAGAGATATGTTAGCCAGATTCCCCACAGGAAATTCTGCTTCCACGAACATGGGCCCACGCATGCCAACTTGGGCTATACATACGAGAGTCTTTGCTCATGTATGCATGAAAGCCCAGGGCTACGCTTCTCCACTCGTGGAAAAATGAATTCCCCTTACCTGTCCAATTTTCCCAACACCATTTATTGAATAGACTGGCTTTACCCCCATTTCATGTTTTTGCTTCCTTTGTTAAATATTAATTGACCATAAAAGGGGTGGGTTTATTTCTGGGCTCTCTGTTCTGTTTCATTGATCTACTTGTCTGTTTTTATGCCAGTACCATGCTGTCTTGATTACCGTGGCCTTGTAGTATAATTTGATGTCAGGTAGCATGACTCTCCAACTTTGTTCTTCTTTCTCAAGATCGCTGGGTGGCTATTTGAGGGTCTTTCGTGGTTCCATATAAATTTTAGGAATATTTGTTCTAGTTCTGTGAAATATATCATTAGTATCTTAATAAGAACTGTGTGAATCTATATATTGCTTTGTAGTATAAACATTTTAATGATTTAATCATCCTACCCACGAACACAGTATATGATCCCACTTACTTGTATCTTCTTTGATTTCTTCCTTCAATGTCCTAATTTTCCAAGTACAGGTTTTTATAACCTTGGTAAAATTTATTGCTAGGTATTTTATTCTTTTCGAAGCAATTGTGAGTGGGATTGTTAGCTTCATTTCCCTTTCTGGTAGTTCATTATTGGTATATATAAAAATGCAACTGATTTCTGGATATTCATTAAGAGACTCTTAGGAGATTTAAAGACTTTTTTTGCAAAGAGTTTAACCAACTTTGCACAACACAAAAGACTCCTAAATGATTCCATCTCTCCTAATCTTTTCCACTTAAATAATTGTAGTATCTATTTCATACAATGTGAAAAATTTAAATGAAAATATGCATGTAGAAATGCTAATCATACACCTGGCACATACAAAGAGATTAATTATAGTTATTATTTTTAATAGAAAAGGTCCCTGCAGGTATTATATTGAGGTATAATTTGTATACAGAAAATTCATTCGTTTTCTGTACACTTCTATGAGTTTTAACTAACACACACCAGCACAATCAAGATATTGAGAAGTTCCATCATCTCCAAAATTTTCTTCATGCTCTTTGGCAGTCAAACTCCTCCCCCACCCCCAGCCCCTGGCTACCACTGATCTATTTTTTTTTTGTCTCTGTAGTTTTGCCATTGCAAGAATATCACGTAAATTGAATCATACAGTATGTAGCTTTTGAATATGGTTTCTTTCACTTAGCATAATATATTTAAGACTCATTCATTTTATTGCATGTGAATATAAAACAAGGTCTTTAATCCACCTGGAATTGATTTTTATGTATTATATAAGATTAGACTCCAAAGTTACTTTTTTCTCCATGGGATAACCAACTGTGCCAGGGCCATTTATTGAAGCATCTGTCTTTTCCCTTCTAATCTGCAGTGCAACCTTGGTCATACATTAAGATTCCTTATATATGAGACTGTCTCTGAGCTCTCCATTCTTTTCTCTTGATCTATCCATCTATTCCTAAGCAAATATATTACTATTTTATTTTATAAAAAGTTTGTAGTATAAATGGAGTCATCCAGTATATAGCTTTGATATTTAGGAAATGAAGTTCCTTCCTCCACCTTCTTCTGTTTCAAATATTTCTGTTTATTCTTGGCTCTCAACTTGACTATGAAATAGTCTATTGATTTTCATTATAGATTAATTTGGAGAGAATTATATCTTTGCAATAAAGAGTCTTCCATTATATACTTATGATATACATAACCATTATACAACCATGATATATCTATTTGTGATGGCCAATTTTATGTGACAAATTGACTAAGCTCAGGGATGCATATAGAGCTGATAAAACATTTTTGAGTGTGCCTGGGAGGGTGTCTCCATGGGGATGAACGTTTGAATCAATAAACTGATCAAAGAATATCAACCTTGCCAGTGAGGGAGAGCATCACCCAATTCATGGAAAGCCCCAGTAGAACAAAAAGATAGAGGAAGGGTAAATTCACTCTCTGCTTGAGCAGGGACATTTGTGTTCTCCTGCCTTTGTTCTGAGGGATAGTTGTCTATAGTCATCCTTTCTTATAATGTCTTTATCTTATATCAGTATAATGCTGACACCCCCACCTAGAAAAATAAGTTAAGAATTATTACCTCATCTTCAGTATTTTGGAAGAGTTTGTGTATAATTAATATTACTTATTACTTAAAAGTTTGGTAGAATTTTCCAGTAAAGTCATCTGGACCTGGATTTTTCTTCGTTGTAAAGTTTATAACGCAAATTTAATTTTGTTCACAGATATAGAACTAGTTAGGTTATTTATTTGTTCTTGAGTAAATTTTGCAGCTTGTGTCTTTCAAGGGATTTGTCCACATCATCTAAGTTGTTGAAGTGAGGTTCACAGAATTGTTTGCAGAACTTCCTCACTATCATAATTGAATGCCTGTAGGGCTATAGTTTTAAGTGCTGCTTTGGCTTGAAACCACATATTTTGATGTTATGTTTTCATTTTCATTAACATAAAAGAGTTTATAGATTTTCTGTGATTTCTCCTCTGATTCATGAGTTATATATGAGTTGTTTACTTTCTTTTTTATTTTTATTTTATTATTTTTTTATTGTTGTTCAAGTACAGTTGTCTCCATTTTTGCCCCACCACAGTCCCCCTCCCACCCTCAAACCTGCCCTCTTAAGCTTTGTCTATGTGTCCTTTAATGCATGTTCCTTGATGGACCCTCCCCTATTTTCCCCCATTATCCCTCTTCCTTCTTTCCTCTGGTTACTGTCAGTTTTTATATTTATTTCAGTGTTTCTGATTATATTTGCTTATTGATTCGTTTTGTTTATTAGGTTCCAGTTATAGGTGAGATCATATGGCATTTGTCTTTCACTGCCTGGCTTATTTCACTTAGCATAATGCTCTCCAGTTCCATCCACGCGTTTGCAAAGGGAGGAGCTCCTTCTTTATTTCTGCTGCATAATATTCTACTTTCTTAGATTTTTCATTCATTTTTATTTTAATTGATTGATCTTTATTTTAATTATATTATGCTTTATGAACATATGTACTATAATTTTGATTCTTCTAAAATTGTTAAGATTTATTTAATGACCAGAATATAGTCTATCTTTAGTAGTATTCCTTGGTCACTTGAGAAGAATGTGTATTCCAACTTTGGTGGGTGGAGAGTTCTATAAATTAGGTCAAGTTGTTTGAAAGTATTCTCTGGGCCTTTTATTTATTTTTTTAAATATATTTTATTGATTAAGCTATTACAATTGTCCCATTACCCCATGTTTAAACCCCTCCTCCCTGCATACCACACCCCCCCCCCACTACCACCACTTTAGTTCTTGTCCAAGGGTCATACACGTAAGTTCTTTGGCTTCTACATTTCCTATACTATTCTTAACCTCCAACCCCTCTCTGTTTTCTACCTACCATTTATGCTACTTATTCTTTGTACCTTTTCCCCCTCTCTCCCCTCCCACTCCCCTGTTGATAACCTTCCATGTCTTATATAAATTCCTTTAGCATTTCAAATAATAAAGGCTGGGTGATGATGAACTCCTTGAACTTGACCTTATCTGGGAAGCATTTTATTTACCCTTCCATTCCAAATGAAAATTTTGCTGGAAAGAGTAATCTTGGATGTAGGTACTTGACTTTCATGACTTGATAAACTTCTTTCCAGCCTTTTCTTGCCTGTAAGGTCTCTTTTGAGAAATCAGCTGATAGTCTTATGGGAACTCCTTTGTAGGTAATTGTCTTCTTTTCTCTTGCTGCTTCTAAGATTCTCTCCTTATTTTTAATCTTGGGTAATGTCATTATGATGTGTCTTGGTGTGTTCCTCTTTGGGTCCAAGTTCTTTGGGACTCTCTGAGCTTCCTGGACTTCTTGGAAGTCTATTTCCTTTGCCAGATTGGGGAAGCTCTCTTTCATTATTTGTTCAAATAAGTGTTCAATCCCTTGGTCTTCCTCTTCTCCTTCTGGCACCCCTATAATTTGGATGTTGGAATGTTTAAAGATGTCCTGGAGGTTCCTAAGCCTCTCCTCATTTTTTTGAATTCTTGTTTCTTCATTCTTTTCTGGTTGATTGTTTTTTTCTTCCTTGTGGACCACACTGTTGATTTGAGTCCCAGTTTTCTTCTCATCCCTATTGGTTTCCTGCACATTAGCAGTGTTTTGAACTGTGCATCTGATAGGTTGGCTATCTCTTCGTGGCTTAGTTGTATTTTTTCTGGAGTTTTGATCTGCTCTTTCATTTGGGCCATTTTTTTTTCTCTCAGCATGCCTGTTATGTATAAGGGGGCGGAGCCTTAGGTG
Source organism: Micronycteris hirsuta (assembly GCA_004026765.1). NCBI lineage: Eukaryota > Metazoa > Chordata > Mammalia > Chiroptera > Phyllostomidae > Micronycteris > Micronycteris hirsuta. Next base: position 1,296 of record PVJI01006302.1, on the reverse strand, counting down.
TTCAACAGGGTGGGGTAACCCAAGTAGCTGCGTTGTGATGTTGTATTTGGGGAAGGGGTCTGAGAGAGCACAATGTTGCTTGCTCCACTTGCTACCCACAAGCAAATTGGGCCCTTCTGGTGCTGACTTCCCACACAGGTGGCTTGTTCTAGGACTCATGGGTCTCTCCAACAAACTCCCCTGTGAGGCTGGGAGTTCTTCCTGCTGCCACCTCAACCCCCACAGGTGTTTTCAGTCAGTGGTTTGAAGTTTTATTTCCCCTCGCTGGGCCCCTGGGCTTTTTCTTCTGGTTTATCCGCACACAAAATCAGGACCTCTGCTCCACTGGCCTTGGTCCTCCTGGGTCAGGGTCCACAAGCCGTGGTCCCCCCAGCCTGTTTTGGCTTTGAGCGGCCAGCTTCACAAACTGCCATCTGACCGCGTACCCGGCTCCGCCCTGCTTACCAGTCTGGATGAACGTGTCTTTTACTCTTTGGTTGTCGGACTTCCATAAAGTTCGATTTTCTGTCAGTTCTGGTTGTTTTTGGTTTTTAAACTGTTGTTTTCCATCTGTTGGTTGTACAAGGAGGCGTAGCATGTCTACCTACGCCTCTATCCTGGCCAGAAGTTCTTTCTCCAGGCCTTTTATATTCTTACTTATTTTCTCTTTACTTAAGATTAGTGTTTAAGTCTCCAACTATAATTGTGGATTTGTCTATTTTTTTATTTCTATTCATTCTTGTTTATGTATTTTGGAGCTCTGTGGTTAAGTGTGTACGCCTTTAGTTAGGATTATAATAGCTTCTTTAAAAAACAGCTATGTATGTCCCCCAGAGCAAGGGACATAAAGGAAAGAATAAACAAATGGGACCTCATCAAAATAAAAAGCTTCTGCGCAGCTAAAGAAAACAGTGTTAAAATAAAAAGAGGACCAACCATATGGGAAAACATATTTGCCAACGATACCTCGGAAAACGGTTTGATCTCCGAAATATATAAAGAACTCATACAACTCCACTTCAGGAAGACAAAAAACCCAATTAAAAAATGGGCAAAATACTCAAATAGACTCTTCTCCAAGGACATACAGAGGGCCCAGAGACATATGAAAGGATGCTCAGCATCACTAACCATCAGAGAGATGCAAATTAAAACTACAGTGAGATACCACCTCACACTGATCAGAATGGCCATCATAAACAAAGCAACAGATAAGTGTTGGAGAGGCTGTAGAGAAAAGGGAACCCTAGTGCACTGTTGGTGGGAATGCAGACTGGTGCAGCCACTGTGGAAAACGGTATGGAATTTCCTCAAAAA